>BQNB010069810.1:0-33355 GCA_026074375.1 Tanacetum coccineum
CAGTGATCTGCTTTTGGTTCTATTCAAACTTTAAACTACTTGAATTACAATATTTATTTCCAGGATAGTCCTATATACAGTTGACTTTTCATTTGTTATAACATGTAACCATGTCTCGGGTTCAGTTTGCTGTTTTTAAACTATAACGTCAACGTTTCTTATGATTTTTTGAATGTTTTGTGGGTTATCCTATATCACGTGTTTAAATCACTGTGGCAGCTCTCTATGTGGCGTTGCAGCGATGAACTTCGTATTCGTGCTAATTTATTGTATCAAACTTCAAATGGTGATGTGAAGCACTATATTGGTATGTGATTCAAAGATTCTATTAAGAATTGTATATGCATTCGTCTAACTATCTATAGTGAAAAGTTCATCTTAAATTGTCGTAACATTTGGATACTGGTGTAAATGTTTCAGAATTTTGGAAGCAAATTCCTCTTAACGAGCCGTATCGTATTATTCTTGGTTATGTGAGGGATAAGCTATATAATACACGTGAACGTTCTCGTCTATTGCTAGCCACCGGTGACTCTGATATTCCCGAGGACCAAACGTTTACAAGTGTTGACGAGGTATTCAACTTTAAAAACAAAAACTGCAAATCTCTTTTATGTCACAGGTTTTTTTTTTTGTCAAACTAAACTTTTTTATATCATTTTGCATGTAGTTTCTCGAGCCTCTTGAGCTATGTTACAGATCACTCTGTGCATGTGGTGATCAAACAATTGCTGATGGAAGCCTTCTTGATTTTCTACGTCAAGTTTGCACTTTCGGACTTTCATTTGTTAGACTCGATATTCGTCAAGAATCTGACCGTCACACTGATGTTATTGATGCCATAACAAAGCATTTAGAAATTGGGTCGTATAGAAATTGGTCAGAGGAACAAAGGCAAGAATGGCTTTTAGCCCAACTTAATAGCACACGTCCTCTATACGGCTCGGATTTTTCCAAAACTAAAGAAATTTCTGATGTTTTAGACACATTTGAGGTCATATCTAAACTTCCATCAGATAGTTTTGGTGCTTATATAATCTCAATGGCCACCGCCCCTTCTGATGTGCTTGCTGTTGAACTTTTACAACACGACTGTCGTTTAAAAAATCCTTTAAGGGTTGTACCATTATTTGAAAAACTAGATGATCTTAAAGCTGCACCTGCTGCTATGGCTCGTCTTTTTTCCATTGATTGGTATAAAAACCGGATTAATGGTAAGCAAGAGGTCATGATCGGGTACTCAGATTCTGGGAAAGATGCGGGGCGGTGCACGGCAGCTTGGCAGTTATACGTGGCGCAAGAGGCTTTAATGCTTACAGCTAAACAATTTGGAGTGAAGCTGACTATGTTTCATGGTCGAGGTGGGACCGTGGGTCGAGGTGGTGGGCCAACCCATTTAGCTATATTGTCTCAGCCACCAGATACTATTAATGGTTCGCTACGTGTCACGGTTCAAGGTGAAGTTATTGAACAGTCGTTTGGGGAAGAGCGTCTGTGTTTTAGAACCTTACAACGGTTCACGGCTGCTACACTTGAGCATGGAATGAATCCACCTATTTCACCCAAACCTGAATGGCGTGCACTTATGGATGAGTTGGCGGTTATTGCTACTAACGAATATAGATCAATAGTTTTCCAGGATCCTCGATTTTTGAAATACTTTCGTCTCGTAAGTATTTTAATCTCATGTTAGCTTCTTATAACTTTGAATTTAAAATGGTTTATTCATATGCACTTTTCAGAAGAATCAGGTCAATTCATATTTATAATACTTATTCTACCTTTCCATGTTCTTGTTTGATAATTCACAAAATGCAAATATATCAATATAACCTTACAAACACGTAGTTTTCCTGATTGACTTCTTAAAATGCAGGCCACACCCGAGTTAGAATACGGTCGCATGAACATTGGGAGTCGTCCTTCGAAACGGAAACCTAGTGGTGGAATTGAATCACTTCGAGCAATCCCTTGGATATTTTCATGGACTCAAACAAGGTTTCATCTTCCCGTATGGCTTGGATTTGGAGCCGCATTCAAACATGCTATTGAAAAGGACTCGAAGAATCTCGAAATGCTGAGGGAGATGTACAAAGAGTGGCCATTCTTTAGAGTAACAATCGATTTAGTCGAGATGGTGTTTGCTAAAGGTAACCCAGGAATTGCAGCATTATATGACAAACTCCTTGTGTCTGAAGAACTATTGCCGTTCGGTGAGCAGTTGAGGGCCAAGTATGAAGAAACTAAAAACCTTCTGCTCCTGGTAATATAAATCTCACTAATTTTCAGTCTTTCATTGATCTTATACAAGATGGAAGCTACGTTCCACCCGATTTACTTATGAAATATGATTTTATAAACTCAAATGTCTCAAATGGACCAACAAGTTGAAAGTCGCCCCATGTGTATATTGGAGCATTAAAATCACTTTCCATTTGTTCAAAGCTTTAGATTTATCAGACGAATATTGTTTTGTACTCCTAGTTTTGTGTTAATCATATTTAGATGTTTTAAAACATGATAACAAGTGTTTTTAGGTCAATCTAACCTGTAATAAAATGACCCTCTCGAGTCTCGACCCAAATTCATTACGCCATCTTGCTATATGTACAACTTCTCATACATCATTTTTGTGACTAACATGCTTTGGTACAATCTTGTGTAGATTGCTGGGCACAAGCATTTGCTCGAAGGGGATCCTTACTTGAGGCAGAGACTTAGACTACGTGACTCATACATCACGACACTTAATGCACTTCAAGCATACACCTTAAAGCGGATACGAGACCCTAGCTATGATGTGACGGTGAGACCACATTTGTCTAAAGAGATAATGGAATTGACTAAACCTGCTGCTGAGCTCGTGAAGCTTAACCCTGCGAGTGACTATGGGCCTGGGTTGGAGGACACGCTTATCTTGACCATGAAAGGTATCGCGGCTGGAATGCAGAACACTGGTTAAGTCCTCACTCTTAGCTTATAAAAGACAGTCTTGTGTTTAGTTATAAAAAAAAATCAGATTTGTTCCTTTAGTTTCTCTTTTGTATGACTATTAATTTTTTGTTTTTAGGGGTACTTTTTTTTTCTAATGGTAATGCCGAAACACTTCGATTTTTATTATTTTTTATTTTCACATAATCTTTATAACGCTTGTTTGGCTAATGAGTTAACAAAACGGCTTGTTTAACTTTTAAAAGAAACTTGATTTTATTCTGTCCCGTTTTCATCTTGTGACACTCTCTACCCCAAGTCCATAATTCATGTACCATTTGTGGTTCTTTGGCATCTATATTTGACTATCCGTTTTGACTTTTAATGATAGATTCGTTGACTAGCCGATCACATTTAGGTTTCGTTTGTTTTTCTTAAGAAAGCACTTCTTTGCCTCTTTTGTTTGCAGAAGGAAGATGGTACCAAAGAAATATGTTTGTTTTTTTTTTCAGACATAAATGTTAAAAAGCACTTCATACTTCAATATTTCAAACATAATATTCCACTTCTTCAACGCCACCTCCCACCACCACCACTCAATTTTTCACTTTTTTGTGTCTTCGTACATTTTTATACGTTTTCATCCGTCTTTTTACGTTTTCGTCCGTTTTTTTACGTTTTCGTCTGTTTTTTACGTTTTCTTACGTTTTGGTACGTTTTCGTCTGTTTTCTTACGTTTTGGTACATTTTCGTCCATTTTCATACGTTTTCGTCCGTTTTCTTACGTTTTGGTACGTTTTCGTCCCGTTTTTTTATGTTTTTGCCCGTTTTGGTACGTTTTCGTCTGTTTTCTTTTGTTTTCGCCCATCTTTTTAAGTTTTCGTTCGTTTTCATCTGTTTTCGTTCAATTTCCTCCTTTTTTGTATGTTTTCGACTGTTTTCGTCCGTTATCTTACGTTTCCGCCTGTTTTTTTATATTTTCATTCGATTTCTTATGTTTTAGTCCCTTTTTTGCATTTTCGTCCGTGTTTTTACGTTTTCGCCCGTTTTTTTAAGTTTTCGGCCGATTTTTGACGTTTTTGTCCGTTTTCTTACGCTTTCGTCCATTTTTTACGTTTTCGTTCGTATTTTTACGTTCTCGTCCATCTTTACGTTTGCGTCTGTATTTTTACGTTTACGTACGTTTTTCGTACGTGTTTGTCCGTTTTTAACGTTTTTGTTCACTTTCATCGGAAGCGGACGAAAACGTAAAAAACATACGAGAACGTGCAGAAACAGACGCAAACGTAAAAAACGGACGAAAACGTGCAAAGACGGACGGATACGTAAGAAACGTAAAACAGACGAAAACGTAAAAAGCAGACGAAAACGTAAGAAAACGGACGAAATCGGACGAAAACATAAAAAACAGATGAAAACTGATGAAATCGGATGAAATCGAACGAAAACGTAAAAAATCGTACGGAAACGTAAAAACAGGCCAAATGTAAAAAAAACGAACGAACACGTAAAAAACGTACGGAAACATAAAAAACATTCGAAAACGTAAATAAACTGACGAAAGCGTAAAAACAGACGAAAAGGTAAAAAACGAACAAAACATAAAAAAAAGGAAAACGTAAAAACACGAAAACGTTAAATAACGGATGAAAACGTAAAAAACAGACGAAAACGTAAAAAAAACGGTCAAAACGTAAAAAATGGACGAAAACGTAAAAAACGGAGGAAAACGTAAAAAATGAAATGTTTTGCCACCTCTAAACACTAGTGAAAAAGATAAAGAAAAAAATGAATAAAAGAAGTACTTCAATAAAACAAAAAACAAACGGTCTTTTTCATGCAGATGAAGACTTACTCTTCATGAAGACTTACTCTTCTTCTGCAGACATGGTTTGCAGATGAAGAAGTAAAACCTCTGAAAAAACAAATGAAGCCTAGTCTTTTATTTCAACATTAATAGAAACTAGAATTTCGGTTTTGAGGTGTAACAAATGTCAATAACGAGTCTGTTCACCCTGCGTTAGGGTTGTAAACGAACCGGACGAACATGAACGAATGCATGTTCATGTTCGTTCATTTAATTTTAACCGTACAAATATACGAACACGATCTTTTAACCAAACGAATTTTCTTGCTCATGTTTGTTTATTAAGAAATAACGTTGTTCATGTTCGTTTATACTCGTTCATTAAGACACTAAACGAACATAAATAAACGAACATAAACGAACGAACGTAAATAAACATAAAATTTACAAAAATATACCAATTTTTGTATTTTATAAGTGTTGTTTTGTTTAAGTAAAGCAACTATAAAACTATATAATAAAAATATGCGATAGAGGAACATAAACATATATACGATCATAAACGAACGAATAATCAGACGTTCACAAACATAAATGAACGGACAAGACTTTTGTTCATTTTCGTTCATTTAACTAAATGAACGTAAAATGTTGTTCATGTTCGTTCATTTAATAAATAAACGAACATGAACGAACTTTTTACCGAACGGTTCGTGAAATGTTCACTGAACGTTCAGTTCGTTTACATCCCTACCCTGCGTGTTGTCGCGGGGGTTTAAACATATATATTTTTACGACGATATAATTTTTATTTTCTTTTTGTAACCATGGTTTCCGTTCTTTAGGCTGACTAATCTATGGGGTTTGAACCCACCGCAACACAGACTCAAACCAAGTAAATCCCTCCCTTTTTAGGAGGTTGACGTGGCCACTTCAGAGTTGATTACACCTAGCAGGAATCGAACTTGAGACCTCACACATTTTAGTGTGATAATCGCAGGCTCTTTTACCATTAGGCCACCCTGAGTGGTTACGACGACGATATAATTTTGCATATAAGTGTGTTTGCTTTTGTCAATTTGTTTTGTTAGAAAGGAAATAATTTGGCTCGTAACTTCTTGACACAGAATGGAAGCGTGCTATAAACCCTAACTAGGGTTCAAGACGAATCACAAAGGAATAAAAGACCGGAGTCTTGATTTTATTGATAATTGAATAATGAATATTGAATGACTAAACAATAAACCCAAGCCCTATATTTATAGGAGAACTAAACTTGGGGAAAAAGTCTAGAATAACAAAAATATGGAAACCAAATAAAAGCCAATAAACAAAATATGGAAACCATATTTTGTTATTAATATTAAAATTATCCATCTTCAAGGTTACTTATTTTTGGAAACCATATATTCCTCTGCTATCTCTTGAATCATGTCCTCATCATTCCCCCTCTCTTTAGAAGAACTCGTCCTCGAGTGCGTGCCCTCATTCACGTCCTCGGAGTGAAATTCATATATATCTGACACATTGAACGTCTTCGAAATACTCATAGTATTTGGCAAGTCTACCACATAAGCATTATCATTAATCTTTCGAAGTATTTTGTACGGACCATATTTCTTTAATAGTAACTCCATAAGTAATATTTTCAGGATCGTATCATTACTCCGCCCCGCAAAAACACCTTGTCCTCAAGGTGTTCTTTTAATATCTTGAGCCATGTGATACCAGGATCCCATGTTCTTCTTTGCGCACAAACCATTTCTTGTTTCAACCAAACATTCCTATAAATCTGCCCAATAGAGATCACGTACCCCCACTTTAACCTCATAATATGCCATCTCAATGTGTTATGATATGGCTTACTTTCGTCTATCGAATGTTGTCCATCAAGATCATTAGAGAAGTCTTCTTTGATAATGTTTGGACCTGATCCTAGCATCATAAGAGGCTCATCTTCTACCGCCATAATTGGTCCGATAATATCAGCTTCCTCCCTAGTTAAAACAATCAAAAAATCCTCCAAATTACTACCATTGTCTCCACGTATTTCAGTTGTGGCAAGTTGTGTTGGAAACTTTACAATTTTCCCCTCAGAACATGGCACCACTAGGTGTTGTTCTTTTGGTCTTGATCCATCATCGCAATCTTCAGTGACAAAGATCTGTGATTTAGGATTTGATAGTAACGTGCCCATAACAACAAACACAGAATCGACTCCCCGTTGAGTGCTATAGGTGCTGAATCAAATGAATATCATATAAAAATATAAAACGCAGCGGAACAAGCACCTATCAACGGATCCATAGAGTCGTATGATCAATCAAAGAAAAACAAGAAAAGTAATACCTTTGTAGCGTGATCGGTAGAATCAACCGGTGACCTTCACCCTAGTACGAAACACCAAGCGAAACCAAGTGATCAAATGGAGATCACCTCTATGATGTATTCACACTTCACTTCCTTGTATACCAATTGATGCTAGTCTAAACCCCGTAACTTTAGATTTCACTTTGAATAATTAAGATACAAAGTGATGGGAAAATAAGAACACAAAAACCTTCTAAAAAGAGTGTGTGTGCCGTATGTATATATAGGGAGAGGAGGGAAGAGATTTTAGGAAAGTTATTAATCACATTAATTAGAAAATCAATTAGGAGATAATCATATTAATGTTGATTGGTCAAACAATATTATCCCTTCCCATACATGCATGAATGGCCGACCCCTATAGAGCTTGTATGGGACTCCTCTTTTGTTTTCCAAGTACAATACTTAGTTATTAGAAGCCCAATAGTTATCTCGTGTTACGTGGATTATTTATATACCGTAAATACAATAAACACGATATATAAATGGTACCTCAGTGTATATGTGTGTGACCCCATAGGCTCACATGTGTCGAGCCATATAATTAGTTATTATGACACGAGCATACTCCAACAAGTGCGAGGAAGCCCAAGCACAAAATCCATCAAAATATCGACCCAATGACTCTCAAGTACGGGCAAGAGCATATAAAGACCTGTATTTTGTGCTTTACCCATTTGCTTCTTGACACGCGACACATCTCTTCACGAAACTCCAACATCCCTTTTTAATTGAGGCCAATCAAATCGACTTTGTACACTCACAATGGTTTTATCTCGGCCTAAATGAACAATCAATCCTCCCGCATGTATCTCCTTAGCCACTTAGCTCTTAAGGAAAGTCTTAGGAATACACAAACGATTACCTTTAAACAAATAACCGTCAAGTAAAAGAAATTCACCCCGATGTTGCTTGATTTCGAGCTCCATCCAAATGTTACCAAAATCTTCATCACTTGCGCACAACTCTTTAATTGAATCGAAACCCAAAACCTCGTTACTAATGGACACCAATAAAGTGGTCTTTCTACTCAAATCAATTTGGAGTTGAATATTCCTCAATGGTGGCAAAGCGTCTAGTGTATCATCTGTCACAATCTTACCAAATTCAGCTAGTAACGGTTTAATTACCGCCGGTATTGCATTCTCCATGACATCATTAACTCCTTTCATAACTAAAGCATAAGAAACTCCTGTCTCCTTCCTTTCAGCTTGAAAATCCTTTGGTGAAGCCACCAAAGTTGCCAAAGTCTTGTTCTCTAATTTCGTCTTAGGAGAAACGACACCTAAATATAACATAGCAATAGTTTTTCCGCTCCATTTAAACAAATACATATTTGATTTACTTTGGTGTGTAGCTTCCATGTCATGTTTCCATGGTCTTCGTAATAATACATGACATGCCTCTATAGCAACAACATCACAAGTAACCAACCCATTGTAATGCTTCCCAATAGCAAGAGGAACCTTACAAATCTCGGTCACCTTAAGTGTCGGTCCCTTCTTGATCCACCCAATCTTAGGCGAACACAAAGTTCATTGAACGACATATGTAACTTGTTCCGCCTCTCCGTCCAAAGGCTCGGTACACTCTAACTCATCTTCTTCTTGAAACGCACCTGCCACTTTAATATGTCTAACCTCGGGCAATATCTTAGGTGAAGCCCAATCCCAAACTGCATTGACCTTGGTTTCGTCAACATGATTCCCCCTCACTTGAAAAGAACTCGCCCTCGAGTTCTCAATAGCAAGGGCTTCATCAACCTCGAACACCTCACGACGAACCTTATCTTCAATAGATTTGCGCTTCACATCCACTCGAAAACCTTCATATTTTTTAACACGTCTACCATACTCCCAACGATCAATCCATGACCCAAAACATCGGGTTGTGTGCTCCTTATTAGTGACCCTAAAGTTTTTAATTGTAATAAAAATAGCTTCTTTGTTTGCCATTGAAAACTTAATTTGACTTTTCATAATCATCCTTAAAATTAATCCATAATCTAAATAATGAACGTTTAAATCATGAACGCAATTGAAATCCGTTTTTAGCTCACAATTAAAACCTTTCACATCTTCATCATCATTAAAACCCATAATTTATTCAGAAGTCTTCAAAGTATCAACTTTATTCGTTGTTTGAAACAATAAAGTTGAAATTTTGTCATCATGTTGTTTATAACTTTGAAGGTCTTGGATTTTCTCAATGCGGTCCTCAACAACCTCGGCCTTCATAATCTTTTAACCTCGGGCTTTGGTAATTGTGGTGTTACTTTGGGTGAAACCATAGCAATTTTCCTTCCTTCCCATGAGAAAATGTAGAGATTTCGTTTTACATAATACTTGCCATTAACCTCACATCGCCAAGGTCTTTCCAATAATATATGACACTCATCAATATCATCCACAATACAAAGTACATATACTTTATAAAACTTTCCTATGGTCACAGGAACCCTACAAACTTGGTAACCTTCAATTGGACAGATCTCCATTGGTAACTTTAGAAAATCTACCAATTTTCTTGAAACCAAATTATTTTTGCTACAACCATCAATAATTAAAGAACATACCGAACTGTTGATTAGAATTTTCGAACGAAAAACCTTGGTTGTAGGTACTCGATCCTCCTTCTTTTCCTCCTCCCATTCTTCAATTCTTTCATTGTTGAACGGGGATTGGTTGCTTGCAAAATTGCCTCCAAAATCGCCTATGGTCGGACGAATTCTTCGACCTTCGTGTTTGCTACTCTCGCGATTCTTGTGGATTAATGCCCCACCTACGATCACGGAACGTAGTTCTTGTAGCATGGTGTAACACGTGTCAAGTTCTGACATGGATTTGGTAAAACCATGATCCATGTACTCTCCAGACCATACCCCACCAACAGTATGGGTTTTTGGATCTTCTAAATCAGTCACCATCCAGGATACTAACAAGCTCTAGATACCAACTGACACAGAACGGAAGCGTGCTATAAACCCTAACTAGGTTTCAAGACGAATCACAAAGGAATAAAAGACCGAAGTCTTGATTTTATTGATAATTGAATAATGAATATTGAATGACTAAACAATAAACTCAAGCCCTATATTTATAGGAGAACTAAACTTGAGGAAAAAGTCTAGAATAACAAAAATATAAAAACCAAATAAAAGTCAATAAACAAAATATGAAAACCATATTTTGTTATTAATATTAAAATTATCCATCTTTAAAGTTACTTATTTTTGAAAACCATATATTCCTCCGCTAGCTCTTGAATCATGTCCACATCACTTCTACATTAATTGTCTACATGTATGTGTAACATAATCAAATAGAAAAACCTCATATCTCAACATACTAAAAGTCTTGTCAATTTAGTTCGGATATTTGAAGTTGAGTTTAACTATTTTTATTCAAGAAACTGGTTGGAATTTGAATAATTTAACATGCACATTTTATTTATGGATATATAAAAATAAAAATAAAATTCAGCACTTGGTCACTTGGTGAGTGTCCACATCAAACTCAAGACTTTGGATGACGGCATGGGCTCCATTTCCAAACACAATTTGCCCCATACCCATACACATTCACGTGTCTCAACTTGATGCCACATTCTACTTCTCTTCCCCTTCAATTCGGATCACATGGCATCAAATCATATTATCCACTTTATCTTATCTTTCTTTTTAGAAAAATTAGTACAAAGTACAACCATAAAGCGAAACTAATTTATATCTCAACAATCAAAACCTAACTAAAGCCGAAAGTTGGTCATCCTTTATGGACTACAATGTGAATAAGTTTGTTTTGGTTTAGACTGAAAAATATTTTCTTTTGGACAAGAGAAATACTATTACAGCAAACAATTAACGAGACTAGATAAATTCGAAAAAAAATTATTGTAAATTATATGTACTGTTTTAAACTTGTAATAACTCTTAAATGGAATACTTGAAACACTAAAGAAAACAAATATATAAACGGATGAGGTGTTTGTCCGCGTATATACCGGACGGGCCCCATATCCGAACGGGTCGGACGGGCGCACTACATCAACCCGAAAGAAGACAAAACGTCAGGCTCGATAAAGAGGGACACCCCTTCAAACCGTTGGACAATAACAAACACTTATGCAACATCACTATCCCGGGAATTAAGGAGCGATGTCTCCAAGGAGTACCGACACCCAAGGCAAAGGCTAGGCCTAGGTCGTCTCCTTCATTCCCAAGATGTCAAGAACAGTATTTCTAAACAGTACTTCAAGTAGTATAAATACCCAAGCATTTACTACTTGAAGGGCAGCATTAAATTCACCACCACACACATTTATTACTGATAGCCCCTTCGGCTCTTACTTATAGCCCCTTCGGCTCTTACAAAAGTACTTACTTTCACGCCCGAGCTTGGTCCTGGGTCAACACCCGGGGCGAGCTAACGGGTTTTCTGTCTTACTTTCAGATACTTAGGTGGATTACTCATCTAGAAGCGTGGGAACACTCCTATTTCCTCTAGAACGGTAAATTACTTAAACAGCCACGTAGGCGTGGCAAGCCCCCTTCGTTACCATACCCCTTACTCTTAGTGTTAGTGTGTTGCCATAATTTGAAAACCAGGTGTTTGAATCAGAATGTAAGTAGGTTTCCGTGAAACTCTTGTTTTGCGTTCATCCGCCATCAATCTAAAATCAAGATCACAAACAAGCGAATCAAAGCAAACCCTATACGGATGAACTTCGAGATAGAAGACCAATGACCCCAATTAAGATCGCATGGTGAAGGGAAAGGAGAAGGATGATGAAGATTAATAAGCCTTTCAAAGAAACATTAAAGACGCCCTTTACGCGAAGAATAATCGAGTTCTCCGGTCCAGAATATAGCATGCCAACCAACATTGCATTGTACAACGGGTCCACTGATCCGGCAGACCATTTGAATCATTTTGTGGGGGCTGCAAACTCAAGAGAATGGCCCATGCCGGTATGGTGCCGAATGTTTCAGCAAACATTGGACGGATCGGCCAGGGGATGGTTCGAGATCCTTCCTCCCAATAGCATAGATGAATGGTGGAGGTTGAGAGAGGCTTTCACCACCAGATATTCAACCAGGAAAGCGTGTTACAAAGAACCTCACGAAATCACCAAGATAGTGAGAAAAGCCAATGAAACCCTAACAGCATTCAAGGAAAGGTGGACTGTGGAGGACAGGGATGTCCATCATGGGCAGTTCCGGAAGTTATGAAGATTTCTCATTCAATGGCCTCTGTCAATTCCCCCGATTAGCCAAGCGTTTGGCAGTACTGTGCCCAAAACGGTCAATGAAATGATGAAACGTTTAGATGAGTTCGTAAGGGCCGAGGAGGCATACGCCCTTGCGGAATTACCGCTGGGAGAATCACGAGACATTCATCGTCGATTGTCTTTTCCGGTATGGTCACGAGACGTCCACCAACGACTGACTTTTCCAGCTGCCAGAAGAGACCACCGAGACGATCGGAACAGCCCGGGAAAAGATTTCCGAAAGGGCGACTATAAAAATTCTTACAAGGTCAGAGACAACTTCAATCTGGGAAGACACAGAGATTACAGAGCTCCGTACCCCCAAAGGGAGCAAACGAACAGACCTGTACCTGTACTTTCATTAGATTCTTTGACGAAGTGCCCTAAAGAAATACTGGCAACAGAAACACAACTGCAACTACCACCACCAAAACCTGTGGCTAACCCGTTAAGGACGGGCGACCCGGATAAATACTGTGATTATCACCAGGACAAGGGTCATCACACAAATGACTGCATCCAATTGAGAAAGCAACTAGAAATCGCCTTAGAAATCATGAAAGTATTAAAATCACTTGATGAAGGTAGACCTGAGGCAGAGGTGGGAACGGAGACAAAACAGAAACTACTCCAGCACAGATAGGGTAATTAACATGTCAACGTTCACTCTCTAAAAAGATAGAACGAAGGACCCGCCGAAGCAACGAGCTTTAGTGAACACCCCTGATCTCTTTTCCGCAATTATGACGGATGAATTGCGTCGGACGAGCCACTAATAATAAAAGCAAGGAAAGTGGAAGGATACTCGAGAAGCGGGTACTATGAGGACCGAAGGGTACATCGGTGTGAAGTCATTTTCGAACATGCTTCGAACCTTCCGAGAAAGTGAAGGCCGGACTCAGGAAACTAGAACAATTTGGTGGGTTTTTGCAGGGAAGGTATCGAGACCATGTGAAAATTGAACTGAAGACTCTTCGGGAATGAAAGGTTGAGCCGGAGGACATCAATGAAATTCATAATCATCCGCGCACCATCCCCTTACAATATAATACTGGGGAGACCAGGCCTGAAGATACTACATGCCATTCCGTCAACTATTCACTCAATGATCAAATTTCCAACTCCCAAAGGAATAGCTACTTTGATCGCTCGAACAATCACAATTGCGGAATGCCGACTCAGAGAAGAGAAACAGATGATAAAGGAAGAAACGCCCCAAGAAGAAAAGGGCGGATGTCACCGAGCAGATAATTGTCAACCCCAGCTTTCCAGACCAAACAGTCACCATTGGAAGGAAAGGACTCTCCAAGGTCGTAAGGACAACTAACAACGCTTTGAAAGGCAACATGGAGGTGTTCGCTTGGGAACCTGCCGACATGACTGGGGTCCCTAGGAAGGTCATAGAGCATGCTCTCAATGTAAACCCTTCCCTCGATCCAGTATGTCAAAAGAGAAGAACTTTCTCCCCAGAAAAAAGCAGGGCAGTTACCGAGGAAGTAACCGAATGGATCAAAGCGAGGATAGTCCGTCCGGTCAAAGTACCCACATATACTCCACCCTGTTATTAGGTCAAAAGTGTGATGATCATGTGAGAATGTGCATCGACTCAAAAACCTGAACTCAACATCCCAAAGGATTATTATCCTTTCCTAACATAGACCTGCAAAGTCAGGCGGTTATGGGTTTTTCATGGTACAGAAGTGTTTCGTGATGCCTACAGGGTATCACCAAATCCAAATGGCAAAGGTGGACGAAGAAAAAACAGCCTTCAACACAGAGCAGGGAACGTATGTTATACCGAAGATGCCATTTCGTGTCTAAAGACCGCAGGGCCACCTATCAAAGACATGTAGACTCGCCCTTCCAAACCCCGATAGGAAGAAACCTGGAGGCAATACGTAGATAATGGTATCAAAAGTAAAGAATAGACAAGCCCCATGGCCGAAATATAGCAGAGACATTTGAACTTTAACATTCCGTATATTTCAGGTCATTTTATGACATCATTCAGTTTATATCATTTTTTCACTATTTTTTTTTCTTTTCATTCACGTTCCTTTAATTTTAATAGTTAAGTTAAAATCGCGTAAGCTAAAATTAGCGTTCAATGTAACGGGCATCAAACAAATTAAATGTTTACATCATACCATGGGTATATAATTAATTTTGAGGATAATTATTAACTTTGTTCATTTATTTTTATCGGATTACGTAAAGTGTATACGTTTTCGCGATATAATGCTGTTTAGCACTCCCGGAAGCCAAAAACTTTTCTCCGCTTCAACAAATACCCACTTTTATACCCACATACATAAAGTTTACTCAAATATATAATATATATCTCTTATATGCCGAATTTATGGTCAATGGTACAAAGAAATTCAAAGAACTCTTTCCATTTGGTCAAAACAACACCATACTTCATTAATCTACACCTTACCACATTAATGTACACCATACGTTTCTCTTTACTCATGAACCAACCTAAGACCAAACCCAAGACTTAAACCATACCTTGTCTCTTGACTAGGTTCATGCCATATATATACATGTATCTCTAGTAAGAAAGATCATTCATGCTTTAACACTTAGTGAAAAACAAACAAAACCCTCTTTTTGCTCTATATAAGCTCACGGCATCAAGCAAGCACTCTACATAATCCATACAAAATTTTATTCAACCTATATCACATCTAACACACATCCCAATTCCCTTAAAAAGGGGATCTAAGATGGTTCCCAAGCATTGGTTAACCATATTTTCAAGGATTAAAACAAGAAATGAAAGTTAGGATTTCGATTTGGAAGCTAGGGTTTTTCTTGGTTTATGAACCTGGGTTAAAGTCTAAACAAAGGGTTTAGCCTAATTTCTCATCTCATACATACACCTAAGTCTTCTAATTCCTTATACAATTTTTTTTATTATCATCATTTTATGTGTTATATGTTATATACGGCTAAATCACCACTAAGGACTTTTGAATATGTAAAAAGGGTTTTTACTAATGTCTATGAAATTATACACTTTTTCTTACGTCATATGGTCATATATATCATGAAATAATGGATCTATAATTATGATAACATGTTGTTTAAGTATAAACATGTTTAGTTATAAATTAGGGTTTATAAAGTCAATAAAACATACTTTTTATAAATCAATACACTTGGATAATAAAAGGGTTTTTAATTATTCTTATACAGTAGTAGAGCCAAATAAAAAAAATACACCTCCATGCCGATCCAAAATGATAAGAAACTCGAAAAACCGATTTTACAGACGTAAAAAGATACGTCAATGACGATTTTACAACGAGAAATACTTTATATAAAACTAATTTTTTTATAAAAAACACACTATTCATTACAGCAAAATAAGTTTTTTAAAACATCAAAATATGATATACCTCTTAATATACGACATCGAACTCGAAAAGAATCGCTAAAAACGGAGCTATAAACAATAAAAATACGACATTTACGGGTTACGACAACAAATACAATTAATATAAAACACATGTCGGGTATATGAACAGTAAAAGTTACTGTTCATCAGGGGAGAAAATTTTATGAAAATGTCAAATATCGATAACCCGTCTTAATACGAAAAGATGGGCATAAGAAACGCGAGAATCGGGCTTAAAACGCAAAAGTTATGCTAGTTTTACTAAAACGGTAATTATAAACGTTTTAACTTATTAACACAATTTTACCAAAACCATTAGTTGGTGATTGAGCTAGTATGAAACATACGATGTATTAGTTATCAAATTACTAATATTACTAGGGATATCATAATATTGATGCCTCTTCGGGGTGGCGTATAGACGAGTTGTTGGCTTTACGATTAAAAGTGTCCTACTCCTCATACATTCACTACACGACCCTCCTTAATTATGATAGCCCGAACGTTAGTATATGAGCTATACGGCCTATAATTAATCAATGTGTTTAAGTACATTTACGACCTATATTGATTAGGTTGCCATCGATTCCTTCGTGGACGCATTTTCCTATTTTGAATACTTGTTGAATTTCCATTTCACTCGAGGAAGTATTCATAGCCCTAATTTTACTTGTATTATACGATTTGGGGTAGAATACATGCTCGTTTTACTAAGTGAACTTATTGATTTCTACTACATAAGCGTTACATGACTATTTTACTAAAGCTCGATTTGTTTGCTACTGATATGAGATCGTTAATACCTAATAATATGAAACCATGAATTTTAGACATGATTGTTTTACTACGACACCAAGTGTTTTTTAAACTGTATGCTATTCCTGATTCATTATTGCTAAGTACCATCTCTGCCACTTAGTCCCTTTTTATCATGAAACCGTCAGTTGCTAGTTCGTGAGCTCGAGTGTTGTGGATAGATCTACGGGATAGACAATCCCCACCTTTCCTTGGGTCACTAGTTTGATCAGGTGTCATTAACATTTGTAGATATTACATTCATGATGTTTGGCAGAACATCCTACTTTTATGGGGCATTCCAATCTCTTGATTGAAGTACGTTAAGGTTTCGGTGTCTGACTTAGTGGTGCAATAATATAAATTAGACTTGTGAATGTGTTTCCCTTGTCTACATTACATGTTTTGGACTTCGAAATATGTACTTAGTTCCACCATACTTCCGATCTGTGGGTCCACATTTTAAATACTTCTTTGGATTTACTGAATCACTACTTGGATTTCGGATGGATTCGGAAATACACTTTTAAATGTTTGTAACGCTACTTTCTTCTGAAAATATTTCTTACATAATTCAATACCTCTTTTACTTAAACCTATGAATACACCACATTATAGTTTGACAATTTACAATGTATTTTCAGGTACTATATTGCTAGTGGAGCATTGGGAGCATCGCGATCGCGCGGAATATATATATTTTTTGAAGTGCTTAATAACTTGAGACTATATTGAACAAACGTTTTGACAATGTTTATCTAATACATATAAAAGAATACCTGTTTGCACTCTGATCTTTTATTAATTAGAATATGACTTTATTTAAAACATCCTTTTAAGTCGTTTTCCGTGACTTGTGTTTCGTGCCGTGAATAAGCACCGCCAATGTTAAACCATTCCGCTGCTGTCCAGAATTGGGGTGTTTACAGATGTTATCCTAGCTAAGTCATAGAGAACTAGTCGTTTTCAAAACCTAACTATGACCATGGTTTTTTTCAAAACATAGGAGTCTCTCCTATGTTTTTATCGATATCCGTGCGCGCTTGCTAACCTAGGTAACTTATAAGACTCTCTTTTGCAACGCCTACTACTATTACATGGATAATGAGAATTAATACTTTGGCTATAATTCGCTGTCATACTTCTATCTTATGACCTCTTATTATTACCATATATCGGTCAGATATATAAATATTGACCCCTCCGATTTTCGCGTACTTCCTGATTTCTCATTTGCTTCCTTGAGCACCAATACTGGTATTATATGAGAATACCCATATATATATGAGCTATTTTTTTCTCTTACACGATACCATCATTCATTTATGCCATGAGGCTTTTCATTTCGCCAATGTTACTTTAAATCTCTATTTTAGTTATACGAGTCACTCTCTCAAATCTCATGAAAACATAACACTATTTTGACAAAATGAGCATTGCATCGTTAGTCCTCAAATATACATAACTTGATCACCTATGTATAATTCAGGAAGAACCATGCCCATGCTGAGAGTAGTCATCTTAAAACTTCTTATCAAGAAACACCTTTTAATTATATCAAGTTTTGTGTACGTATTCATAAGACGCGTTTACTTTAGGAAATTGAATTAGTAACCATAACAACTAAGCAGACCTTTACTCCACCTTACTATAAAGCCGACGTCATTTTATACCAAATCCTAAGCCACGAAGCCAAGACACATCGCTAGTCGCCTTAGGACAATTCGCTATCAAATTTGCTCGCCATTAGGGAAATTACTAAATCACCTATTCAACATTGACACAATGCCATAGAACTTAGTATTGGTAATGCCATCATAGGTATGAAATCCGTCACCTAGAGAGGAGAATGTTATAACTAACGCTTTAAGCTGAAGGGAACAAATAAGCCCACTAGGAGCCGAGCCTTGGTCGCAACAATAACAATTTAAACAACATCACAATCTTGAAACACCCAAGTTAAATCAATTTTAGAAAGGAATGCAACAAGTTACCAAGCGTGGTAACGAAATTATCGAAAGGCAAAAAAAAATATAATAAAAAAAAAGACTATAGCCACAACAGCAAATCCGTTATTTATACTTAGAGATTACATAAAGGACATACAGAAAGACAAGTTCTTATTCAACCTTCCCCTAACCCATAGTATCTAGTCCTATCAACACAGAATCCACGCCATAGCAGATGATAATGACCTGTCACGAGAACCGCTAGAACCATTGCCAAATACTGAAATCCTTCTTCGTATGGGAAGTAGGCAAGATAAATGTTGTTTCTAGACTATTCTTACTATATATATTTTATATTTTATTATATATTATATATATTTTAAGGTGTAGTTTAGCTTCGATCAGATGCCTACAAAGGGTATCATCAAATCCAAATGGCAAAAGAGGACGAAGAAAAAACAGCTTTCTACATGGAGCAAGGAACGTATTGTTATACGAAGATGCCGTTCGGTCTAAAGAACGCAGGGGCCACCTATCAAAGACTGGTAGACTCGACCTTCCAAACCCAGATAGGAAGAAACCTGGAGGCATACGTAGATGATATGGTAATCAAAAGTAAAGAAGAGACAAGTCTCATGGCCGATATAGCAGAGACATTTGAACTGTAACATTCCGTATTTTCAGGTCATTTTATGACATCATTCATTTTATCATTTTTCACTATTTTTTTTTCTTTTCTTTCACGTTCGCTTTTAATTTTAATAGTTAAGTTAAAATCGCGTAAGCTAAAAATTAGCGTTCAATGTAAACGGGCATCAAACAATTAAATGTTTACATCATGCATGGGTTATATAATTATTTTGAGGATAATTATTAACTTTGTTCATTTTATTTTTATCGGATACGTAAAGTGTATACGTTTCGCGATAAATTGCGTTTAGGCACTCCCGGAACCACAAAAACTTTCCTACGCTTCAACAAATACCCACTTTTATACCCAATACATAAAAGTTACATAAATAAACACCCCCAAATTGGGTCGCAGCGGAATATGGGTCCGGGGCGTGTTACTTCTCAGATCAATAACACAAGATATATATAGAAAAACAAACACCATACTTCATAATATACACCTTAACCTCTTTAATGTACTACCATACTTGTCTCTTGACCCTGAGACGTTATCTAAGACCAAGACCATGACTTAAAACCATTACCTTGTCTCCTTGACTAGGTCTTGCCAATAAATTTATTACATGTATCCTCTAGTAGAAGATCATTCATGCTTTATAAACTTAGTGTAAAACAATCCTAAACCCCTTTTTGCTCTATATAAGCTCACACGCGCATCAAGCTAAGCACCTCTACATAATCCATACAAAATTTTATTCAACTAACACATCTACAACCATTATATCTAAGGTATTCTAAGATGGGTTCCAAGCATGGTTAACCATTTTCATAGGATTAAACAAGAAATTGAGAAGTTAGGATTTTCATTTGGACCTAGGGGTTTCTGGTTTATACCTTGGGTTTAAGTCTTTAAATCCAAAGGGTTTAGCACTTATTTCTCATCTCATACATCATCCCTAAGGTCTTCTAAATTCCTTTATACTTTTTATTATCATCATTTTATGTGTTATATGTTATATACGGCTAAATCACCACTAAGGACTTTTGATATGTAAATGGGTTTTACTATTGTCTATGAAATATATAACTTTTTCTTACGTCATATGGTCATATATATCATGGAATAATGGATCTATAATTATGATAACTTGTTGTTAAGTATAAACATGTTTTAGTTATAAATTATGGTTTATAAAGTCATAAACATAATTTTTATTAAATCAATACACTTGGATAATAAAAGGGTTTTTATTTCATGTCTTATACAGTAGGTAGAGCCTAATATAAAAATAATACGCCTCATGACGATTCCAAAATGATAAGAAACTCGAAAAACCGATTTACAACGAAAAAGATACGTTAATTACGAGTTTACAACGAGAAATACTTTTATAACAACTATTTTATAAAAAAACACTATTCATTACATCAACTTAAGTTTTTAAACAATCAAAAAATATGATATAACTTTTAATTACGATATCGCTACTCGAATAAGAATCGCTTAAAAACGGAGCTATAACGAATAAAATACGACATTTTCGGGTTTTACGACAACAAATACGAATTATATAAAACACATGTCTGTTATGAACAGTAAAAGTTACTGTTCATCAGGGGAGAAAATTTATGAAAATGTCAAATATCGATAACCCGTCTTATTCGAAAAAGATGGGCATACAGAAACGCTGAGATCGAGGCTTAAATCGGCATAAGTCTATCGCTAGTTTTTACATAAAACGGTAATTAAATCTTTTTAATTATTTAAACACATTTTACCAATCCATTAGCTTGGTGATTGACGAAATATAGAATCATACGTTGTATTAGTTATCAAAGTACTATATTACTAGGGAGTTTCATAATGATGAGGCCTCTTCGGGGTGGCGTATCGACGAGTTGTTGGATTTACGATTTAAAGTGTCCTAGCTCCTCATACGTTCACTACACGACCTCTTAATTATGATAGCCCGAACGATAGTATGATGAGCTATACGACCTATAATTAATAACAATGTGTTTATGTACCTTATACGACTATAATTGATTAGGTTGCCTTCGGGATTCCTTCGTGACGCATTTTCTATTGTGAAATACTGTTGATTTCCATTAACTCGAGGTGAGTTTCATAGCCCCTATTTTACTTGTTTTTAAACTGTTTTGGGGGAGAATACATGCTCGTTTTACAAAGTGAACTTATTGATTTCTACTACATAAGCGTTACATGACTATTTTTACTAAAGCTCGATTTGTTTGCTACATGATTTGAGATCGTGAATACCTATATTTGAAACCATGAATTTTAGACATGATTGTTTTACTACGGACACAAGTGTTTTTAAACTGTATGCTATTTCCTGATTTCATTATTGCCTAAGTACCTTCTCTGCCACTTAAGTCCCCTTTTTATCATGAACCGTCAGTTGCTAGTGTCGTGGAAGCGCGAGTGGTGGGATAGTCTATCGGGTTTGACAATCCCCACTTTCCTTGGGGTCACTTAGTTTGATCGGTGCATTTTAACATTTGAGATATTACTTTATCCAGGATGTTTGGCAGAACATTCCTACTTTTACGGGGCATTCAATCTCTTTATTGAGTACGTTAAGGTTTTCGGTTTTTCATGAGCTTAGTGCAATAATATATATTTTAGTAAGTTGCAAGGTTCTACTGTATAACGAAACTCTTAACAACATTTCATTATTAACAAAATTTATAAATGTGTGTATGTATATATGGTGCTCAAAAACTGAAATCAACCCGTCTTAGGAAAAATGCGCAAGGTGCTAATGAATTTAATAGTTTTATATCAAACTCGGGGCTAGTTGAAATCCAATTGGAAAGGTACTCTTTTACTTGGTCTCTTCAGTCGGCCAAGAAAATGAGTAAATTAGATCATTTTTTTGTTTCAGATGGTTTACTCTCTTTATTCCCTCATCTCTCGGGTATTTGTCTTGATAGGCACTGGTATGTGTTTAATTACACACACCTTTTACCTTTAAAAACGAGCTAAAATAATCAAAAACGGACTTAAAATGCCAAATATATGCTTGTTTTGCTAATTGTGTTGTGCAGGAACGGATATCTAAGAAAGGACGAAAAACGAAGCCAAAACGACAAAACCGGACACGGAATGGAAAAGCGTGGAAAAGACAAAGTCAAAGACAAAGCCCAAGTGTCAAAAAGTCAACCAAAGTCAACCTCGACAAATCCAAAGTCAAAAAGTGAAGAAAAATAAGTTTAGGGACTAAAACTGCCAAGTCCCTAACTTGTTTAATGAAGGAAAAAGAAGAAAAATCTTGCAAGGGCTCAATCTGCCAATTCCCTAAAGTATAAACCACAAGGGGTGTTTCTGCCAATGGCAAGAACTTATAACAAACAAGGACCATGGATGCAAAGCCTTATATAACTCTCAAGGGGTGTTTTTGCCAAGTCCCGAAACTTGTATAAACACAAGGACGAAATTTGCAAGGACAAGTATATCTTTGAGGGACCATTTGTGACAAACCCACAATCATTTTTAAAAACACTGTATATCTTCTAAACAAGTTTCCCGCCAAACTCCAATACCCCAAACCAGTCACTTTCATACTCCATTGACTTCACCACATCACTCCAAAACCTTCACAATCACAAACCCCACCCCCCACATGGGTCAATGAACAGCTTGGCAATCCTATGTGACCTTATTGGCCAAGAACAAATCGATGGTTGTGATTTAATGAGTGGGCATCAAGAAGTATGAAGGGCTAGGATTGCTTTGTGTTTACACACTCACAACAAGCACAAAGGGCTGTTTTGTGTCTACAAAGAAGCACAAAAGTGAAGTTAAGAAGAGAAGACCAAACCCTAGCTTATTTTTCTATATAAAGCTTTTGTAAGCCATTATGGCAGGGAGTTAGTTTTTTTTTAAGTGTGTAGTTTTTTAGAGTTCAGTTTTTAAGCAGTCCAACTTTTATGTACTTTTATTTTGAAGATTAATAAAAATTTAGTTTGTTTTTCATATTGTGTTCTAAGTTACTTGTACTTCTTTAAAATCATATAAGCTCTTAATATAAGCCATTTCTAATATGTTTCAAACTTTTATACAAGAATTTAAGAAAAATATAAAAGAAAAAAAGTTACTGTTTGATAGCTAAGGATGAATGAGCAAACTTGGATGGCTCATTGGGTTGCTTAGTATAGCTTATTTATAAGCTAATGGGTAGGTTTTAGAGCTTATTTAGGTGGACATAATCATGTTTTGAGCAAGGATCAAGGTATACTCCTTTTAAAAATTTTGCTTAAAAGTTACTGTAGCAAGCTTATTTCCAGCTTATTTGTGTCTTATTTTGCTTATTTGCTTTTGCTTTTTTATTTTTTAGAGCTTAACTATGCTTGTTTAATATTGTGCTTTTAAAATTCGTGCCTAAACTAATCTTTATAAGTTTAAAATCCGTTTTTTAAAAGTATAAAGGGGTGTTTGGTACAAGCCCAAAATGGGTCAAAAGGTTAATGTCATGGGTTGGTGTCACTTGGCCATCTTTGGTTAAGTATATTTAACCCATTTAAGCTTGTTTTCTGTTTGTGGTAAGCAAAAAGGTGAAGTTTTAAGTTGTGTTCAAGATAGCTAAAAATTTGTTAAGTCAAAAGACACTTTACACAGCTTATTTGATTAAGCTGTGTAAAGTCCTTTAATACCTTTGTTTTGAATCCTTATTTGAGTGTCTAAACAAGTTGTTAAAAGTGCTTTGAGTCATTTGATTTCCTAAGTCAAAACTGCCAACAATTTGGTGTCTCCTTTTTAAAAGAAAAAGCTCTTTTTCAAGAACAAAAACCAGCAGGTTTAAATTGTTTTTAGCAATTGAAATTTTGAATATAAGCTCTTCACATGCCCCTTTTAATCTGTTTACCAGCTGTTTTTCATTTTAAGCTTATTTGACAGCTTATTTCAAGCTGTCAAGTTAAGCCCCCATTTTTTGTTCATTTCCCCTGGTGCTAGGGGCTTAACTTCAAGCCCACTGTTCTAGCTTATTAGGGGGCCTCAGCCCAAGCTTTTGGCTTTTCTAAAAAGCCAATAAGCTCTTTTATTAAGCCCTAGCTTTGTAGACCTTAGGAAGCCCTCTTGATTGCTTATTTTTAAGCCTTAAGTAGGCACTTTGTTTTTTTAAGCATAGTGTAGGAAATTGCTTATTTTCTTTTCTAGCTTATTAAGTGCTTATTAGTTGTTGAATTCAGTTCTTACTTGCTTATTAGATTTGCTTATAAGCCTGTTTTTGCTTATTAGTCCTTTCCTCTTGCTTATTGTGTGCTAACAGCCAAGAAAAAGCCACATGTGCCCTTAAGCTTATTTAAGCTTTCTGTCTATTTAGCCCTTTTTCAGCTTATTTAGTTGTTAGATTTTAACTCATTAGTGCTTATTTAGGTTATGTTAGATAATTCCTTTAAGCTTATTTGTTAAGATGTTAGCTTAGTAGTCTAAAAAGTCAAAAGAAAAAGCCACTTGAGCTTTTAAGCTCAATTTAAGCAACTGCCAAACAAAAAGCCCTTTTTCAGCTTATTTTTAGCTTTTCTCAAAAAGTTGTAGTTACAAAAAACGATAAGCTTCATGTGTTCTACAAGTTTGTTTAAAAAAAAGATGAGATAAGGGGAAACCCGGGTGAGCAAGACTCGAACCCGGGTCTCAACCCTCAATACACCCCTTTTATAAACAAGACTCTTACCGTTGTGCCCTTGGGACTTCTACGTTAGAAGCCCAAGTGGTTAATTATTTAACCTCATTTTTAGCCATATAGCTATAAGCTCTTTCGAGCTTATTTTCGGCTTATTAATAAGCCGAATTTCGGGTTTCTTATTTTTCTTAGGTAGTTTTGTGTATAAGTATATTTAGTATTTTTTTAGAATTTTAAAATAGTTAGTATTTTTTATAATTAATTTCGTTAAAAGTTTTAAATAATCTATTAAAAAATACAAAAATTATCAAAAAAATATTTTTCTTTTTTAGGAAATTTTCTTTAGTCGTAATTTACGTAGGAAAAATAGAAAGACTTTCGTAGGGTTAATTTTTCAAACTTTTGATTTTTAAAGAACGGGTCTCGGGTACGGATCTTGACTTGACTCGTTTTTGGGTCAAACGACCTCCGTTTTCAGTCTAGTCTTTTTCATTCTTCATTATTAGTTCCCTAGAGTAGTTTAGAAGTAAAAATTTCTGTGTAGGGTTAATTTTGAAGATTTTAGGTTTTTGACCCCTTGTTCGGGATTCCTTCTCTCGTTTTTCAGCTTAATTTCATAATTTTTAGGTTTTTCTCAATCGTTTTTGTTTGTTATTGATTAATTTAGCTTTCTACTCTCTCAAATCATTAATCTCATTCAAACTCCAATTTTCCGACTGTATCGATTCTCCAGCACAGCCTCGTTGGGGATAAACGACCCGGGGATATTCTATACTACTTCCCGGTTTCATTGATTGTGTTTTTAGACTATACTTACTATATATATTTTATATTCTATTATATATTATATATATATATATATAAGAGGTGTAGTTTAGCACCAATCAACAACGGAGACGCAACTGCAATTACCACCACCAAGACCTGTGGCTAATCCGTTAAGGACGGGCGACCCGGACAAATATTGTGATTATCACCAGGATAAGGGTCATCACACAAATGACTGTATCCAATTAAGAAAGCAACTAGAAATCGCCTTAGAATCAGGAAAACTGAATCACTTGATGAAAGACCTGAGACAGAGGGTGGAAAGGAGACAAAACAGAAACCCTCCAGTACAGAAGGTCATTAACATGGTCAACGTTCACTCTTCTAAAAAGAAGAAACGAAAAGACCGCGAAGCAACGGAGTCTTGGATTAACACCCCTATCTCTTTCCCGCCAATTATGACGGATGATGCGTCGGACGAGCCACTGATAATAGAAGCGGAGGTTGAAGGATATCTCGTAAGGCGGGTCTATGTAGACGAAGGATCATCGGTGGAAGTCATGTTCGAACATTGCTTCGAGAACCTTCCGGAGAAAGTGAGGGCCGGACTCAGGGAAACTAGAACGGATTTGGTAGGTTTCGCAGGGTAGGTAGCGAAACCCTTGGGAAAAATTGACCTGGAAGTACGCTTCGGGAATGAAGGGTTGAGCCGGAGGACATCAATGAAATTCATAATCATTCGTGCACCATCTCCTTACAATGTAATATTGGGGAGACCAGGAATGAAGTTACTAAATGCCATCTGTCAACATATTCATTCAATGATAAAATTTCCTACTCCAAGGAATAGTACTTTGACATCGCTCGAACATTCACCAATTGAATTGCTGAATGCCGAAAAAGAGAGGAGAAGCAGATGATAAGGGAAGAAACGCCCCAAGAAGAGGAGGGCGTGGATGTTACCGAGCAAATAATTGTCAACCCCAGCTTTCCCGACCAAATGGTCACCATTGGAGGAAGACTCTCCAAGGGCTGTAAGGAGCAACTGAAAACTCTTCTGAAAAGCAACATGGAGGTGTTCGCTTGGGAACCTGCCGACATGACTGGGGTACCTCGAAAGGTCATAGAGCACGCCCTCAATGTAAACCCCTCCCTCGATCCAGTATGTCAAAAGAGAAGAACCTTCTCCCCAGAAAAAAGCGGGGCAGTCACCAAGGAAGTAACCGAGTGGGTCAAAGCGGGGATAGTCCGTCCGGTCAAATACCCGACGTATATCTCCAACCCAGTGTTAGTCAAGAAGTGTGACGGATCTTGGAGAATGTGCATCGACTTCAAAAACCTGAACTCAGCATGCCCAAAGGATTATTATCCTTTACCTAACATAGACTGCAAAGTCGAGGCGGTTATGGGTTTCAAGTACAAGTGTTTCTTGGATGCCTACAAAGGGTATCATCAAATCCAAATGGCAAAAGAGGACGAAGAAAAAACAGCTTTCTACACGGAGCAGGGAACGTATTGTTATACGAAGATGCCGTTCGGTCTAAAGAACGCAGGGGCCACCTATCAAAGACTGGTAGACTCGACCTTCCAAAGCCAGATAGGAAGAAACCTGGAGGCATACGTAGATGATATGGTAATCAAAAGTAAAGAAGAGACAAGTCTCCTGGCCGATATAGCAGAGACATTTGAAGGTTTGAAGACAATAAACATGAAGCTAAATCCCAAAAAATGTTCGTTCGGAGTAGAGGAAGGCAAATTCCTGGGGTACATGGTCACTTCGGAGGGAATCCGAGCAAATCCTAAGAAGACGAAAGCTATATCAGACCTTCAATCTCCCAAAACATTGAAAGAGATGCAAAGCCTCAGCGGGAAACTAGCTTCTTTGAATCGTTTCTTGGCCAAATCAGCCGAAAGGGCCCTCCCTTTCTTCTCCACACTGAAAAATATAACGAAGGAGAACAAGCACGAATACCGATGGACCACGGAGGCGGAGGAGGCTTTTCAGCAGATGAAGAGGCTGATCATGTCGCTTCCATCGCTGACACCACCTTTCCCGGAAGAGACGTTATACGCATACCTAGCGGTATCTAGGGAGGCGGTCTCCGCAGTACTCCTGACAGACCGGAATGGAAGGCAATGTCCCGTACAATATGTGAGCAGAACACTAAACGAGGCAGAGAGGAACTACTCTCCGTTGGAAAAACTAGCTCTTTCATTGATTAACATGACAAGAAGGCTAAGGAGATATTTTGAAGCCCATCCGGTAAAGGTCATCACGGACCAGCCAATCAAAAACATACTCAGTAGGACAGAAGCTTCGGGGAAGCTAGCAAAATATGCAGTAGAGATAGGAACATACAAGATCTCCTTCATACCGCGGAATGCAGTAAAGGGTCAAGTCCTAGCAGATTTCCTTTCTGACGCCCCAGATGGAGAAAGGGAAGATGAATATTTTCAGAGTCCGGAGGTCTCTCCGGGGATAGACGACACAGAGGCATGGATCCTTTATACTGACGGGGCGGCCAGTTCAAAAGACTCAGGAGCCGGTCTTATTTTAACTGGACCTAGTGGAGTGGAATATGCTTATGCCCTCCGTTAACACTTCGTCTAGCAAACAAATAACGAGGCAGAATATGAGCTCTCCTACAGGAGCTACTATAGCGCGAATGATGAATGTCCTACGGATAGAGGTTAAGGTAGATTCCAAGCTCGTGCCATGACCCCCCAAGATTTTTTTTTTAAAATGGGATCTATTGAAGCTAGCAACGGTTCAATGATCAAATATAAGCCAAAGCTAGAAAGTTACATAACCGAATCTTAAGACCTCTCCATTGAAAACATACCAAGAAGAAATAATCCGAAGGCCGATGTATGGAGCAAGCTAGCAACCGTGCGTTCACAACCTGTACCAAGAAATATTGTCGATGTCCTGATTAAACGGTCCACGGAGGACCCAAAGTACAGACTATAGTAGAAGAGGAGGGTGATAACTGGATGACTCCCATCATCAAATACTTGGAGGAAGGCATAGTACCCACGGTAACAACGAGGCACGAGCTCCTGCGTGCCAAGAAAGGTCAATATACATATGGAGTCAGGGGTCCTATTCAAAAAGGGACAAGATTCCTATGTAGCATGTGTGGGACCCCTCTTCAGGCAAATTATGTCATTCGGGAAATTCCACATGGGATCTTGCGGAATGCATGTAGGTCCTAGAGCGGTAGTAAGGAAGGCAATGAGACAAGGTTATTATTGGCCCACCATGCATGCAGACGCGAAAACAGAGTTTTATGTAAGTTTTTAATTTATTTTAAAGATAAGTGTGACTCATGTCAGATTCACGCCCCGATACCAAGACTTCCGAAAACATTCATGACCTCCATCATGGCCCCGTGGCCTTTCTATCAGTGGGGAATGGACATACTTGGTCCGTTAACTCCGGCCAGAGGAGGAGCTAAGTTCGTAGTTGTGGCCATTGATTACTTCACCAAGTGGGTAGAGGCAAAGCCGTTGGTCAAGATAACGGGCAAGGAGATAATCCGTTTCGTGATGGACAACATCATATGCAGATATGGTCTCCCAAGAATCATCGTCACGGACAATGGGGCACAACTGGTAAGCGACCCCTTCAAGAGTTGGTGTAAAAGGTTTGAGATTCAACAGATGAACACAGCGGTAGCTCATCCGCAGGCTAACGGTTTAGTCGAAAGGGCAAACCGAAGCCTTATGGAAGGAATCAAAACCAGGTTAGGAAGGGAAAAGGCAGGATGGGTAGACGAATTGCCGAATGTATTATGGGCCCACCGCACTTCAATCAAGCAAAGCAACGGCGAGACCCCCTTCAGCCTAACCTACGGCAGTGAAGCGGTTATTCCGGCAGAAATAGGCATTCCATCCTACCGAACGTTGATGATCAGGGAGGAGTTCAACGAAGAAGAGCAACGTTTGAATCTAGACTTACTGCAGGAACGAAGGGAGGCAGCCGCCATACGGGAAGCCAGATACAAGTCAAAAATGGAACAGTACTACAACAAGAAAGTACGCCCAGCGGGATTTAGGCCAGGAGAGTTTGTATATCGAAGGAATGAGGCAAGTAGAGTAGAGGACCAAGGGAATTTGGGCCCAAGTGGGAAGGCCCATACAGAGTTACAGAAGCGTTCGTCGAATGCTCTATACAAGTCACAACAATGAGGACAAGATAGTCCCCTCGAACTTGGGCACGTGCGATCAACCTACTCAAATGCAGTTTGTAGGTTTTATTATTTATGAGTTTCTGTATATTCTATACCAAAATATTCATTAGTGAATGTGATAGGCTCGTACTCCAAATTTCAATGGGAGAGCAATTTTGTCCAATGAATGAATGTTATAACCATTGGATATAGCAGACCCACAGACAACTAAGTCACAGAGACTAATAAATCATATCGAAGGCCTAGGACCCACCCGAGATAAGATAAACCCACAACAGCTATAAGTCACAGGTACTAATCAATCATATCGAAGCCTAGACCCTCCGGATAAGATAACCCACAGACAGCTAAGTCACATGGACTAAATAAATCATATCGAAGGGCTAGACCCCCCGGATATGATAAACCCACAGACCACTAAGTCACAGGTACTGAATAAAACATAACGAAGGCCGAGACCCTCCGGATATGATAAACCCACAGAAACTAAGTCAAGGGACTAATATATATCATATCGAATGGCCTAACCTCCGTGGATATGAAAAACCCACAGACAGCTAAGTCACATGGACTAATAGAATCATATCGAAGGGCCTAGATCCATCCGATAGATAAACCCACAACAGCTAGTCACAGGGACTAATAAAATCATATCGAAGGGCTAGACCCTCCGGATATGATAAACCCACGACAGCTAGTGTCACAGGGAACTTAAGATATCATAACGAAGTGGCCTAGACCTCCGGAAAAGATAGACCCACAGACAACTAAGCACAGGGACTAATAATCATATCGAAGGCACTAACCCTCCAGAAATGATAAAACCACAAACAACTAAGTCACGACTAATAAATCATATCGAAAGGGCCTAGACCTCCGGAGTAGTGATAACCCCACAGACAGCTAATGTCACAGACTAATAAATCAAACCGAATGCCTAGCCCCCTCCGAGGAAAAAACAAAAACAAAAAGAAAAAAAAAAAAAAAATAAAAAAAAAAAAAAAAATAAAATAAAAAAAAAAAAAAGTTTTATAATTTTTTTTATAATGGTAAACGTTGAACCAAGACAGGTAATAATAAATCATACTAAATCGGGCCTAGCCCCTTCGAACATAAATAAATCCGTACCGGTCACAGGTGATAGTCTAGCCGAATAGGACAGACCTGCAACAAGGGTTGTAATGTAAATAAAATCGAAGTGACCATAAAGTTGCCAAGGTGAGCATAATAATAAGTACCAATAGACAAAAGAAGCACAGCAAAACAAGGCATCAAAAAATCATGTAAAGCATGACAAAAGAGAGTCCTCAGCAGACTCTCGGCAAAATAGTACAATGTTCGGAAGTAATCAGAAGTGCATCTACTTGTTACATACATGTCCACATAGAAAAATCTATTACACATTAGCCCCTTTGGGCACAGACTTGGAACTATCAGGAGCTTGGGAAGATGGATTAACTTTTGACGGGACGTCTTGGGGAGGAGAGCAGGATACATCTTTAGGAGCTCCAGGAACTGTCTGACGAGGAAGACCGAAATCTTTCTATGAAAGGAATAGGTACTTGAAAAAAAGCTTGTCATACTCGACGGCCATCCTTATCTGAAGTGAGGATCAAAAACCTTGGACCACCCTCAATACATCCCTAGGGATTTAGGGGGAGAGATCCTCCTCAGACCGTTTCACACTAAACTTGGCCCACCGCCTGAAAGGCAAAATTGACAGGAATAGACAAGCTCTCCTTATACTCATGGTTGTTCAGAAGACGCCTGACAACTGTAGGAAGGAGCTTCCTAATGGAATCAGTTTTTTCTTTCTCAAGATACCCAAGTTTAGACACAAGCCTCTCATTCTCAACAGCCCTCTCGCTGGATACCCGATCAGAAAAGACCAAAGCAGAATCTTTTCCTAGCAAGTTCCCAGCTTCCAACTCTTTAATTTTGGAGTAGACTTGAACAGCATTAACAGCCCTCAACTCATCTCTCTCCCGCTCAGCATTATACAATTTCTCATCGCAAACCGCATGGCGTCTCCTCGGACCTGCTGATATCTGTTGGACAAAGTATTGTACAAGTTAGACACATGGGTAAAGTCCGTCTGGGTGCTCACCAGTTGGCGGGTTACATCTTCACATCTTTCTTTCAAGGCCAGATGGGCATCATAAAGAGCTTCAAACCGGAGGAGAGCATCAGTTTGAGCCATGGCTCCTCGGGCAATACTAAACCAAGCCCTTTCCATGGCAGTATTGTTGTCATAAGCGTTCATCTCCTCTTTAACAGCAGGGAGCCAAGAAGTTGTCAACAAATCCCTACATTCCTCAGAGTGTCCACTTCGAACCTTTCGGTGATGGACCATTCCGGTAATAAAATAGAAGCAGGACGGGAGGACTCAGCTCCATAGGCATGATCTCCTAACAAATAAGACCAAGTTAGGAAAATACACAGGCATACGCAAGAAAAGAAATTTCGAAGGATATACAAACATACCAGCTAGGTTAGAGTGGACCACGGGAACAAGGTTTTGGACAGCCGTCTTTTCAGGATTCCAGGCAGGAACAGGACTCTCAGTCAGCCTGGTCTCATCGGCAGGATAAGTCACAACCGTCTCTCCGTGTCCTCTTGACTCACCAAAGCTCTCGTCGTGATCCACAGTATGATCATGGGTGGTGTTAGCAGAATCGTGATAAGGGACGCTGACATGTTCGTCTCCTCGAGACTCAGCAGTTCCCGCATCATCAACATCTTTTAGCAGAAAATAGGATTTGGTGCAACAGTTTCGAAGAGGACCCGAAAGAGCCTCCTCAGTAGAATCCCTCCTCCTCACAACGTGACATCAGAAGCCTTACCGCCTCTTCGACTTCCCCTTCGAACCACCCTCACCACCAGCAGCTCTTTTTCTCTCAGCTCGCTTTTTAGCAGCCGCACGGGCTTTCCGTTCCCTGATAGCAACAATTTTGGGATCAGGAATTTCCACTTCCTTCAACCTGGCAGTCTTTTCCGGAAGAGATTGGTTAACAAGTGCAGGACCAGTGGTATGTGAGGTAATAGCATCTCGAGCAGAAAGGGCATCACCCTGCTCGATAGTAGCACCATCCAAGAAAGGAAACGTAAATACTCAGACAGCGAGACAAAAAAAAAAGGGGGAAAAACGATTCAGGGAAAAGAAAAGCACACCCTACAACAAGAAAAAGGGAAGGGGTCATAAATAAATAATAATGGGTCATTACCATTCCCCTCGGTATCTTTGAAAATGGGAAGAAATCCAGAAAACTCCCAAGTGGTGGCCAACCCGGCGTGGAAAAGTAGCCCGGAGGGTATGGGTCTAATATCAATGCTCTGATTAGTCAATGTCACAACATCAGAAGCACGGAAGCCATCGGTCGGGAGAGGATCATGTATGTCAGAATCGTGATGCCTCCAAGCCATGGCCTGAGGAATAGCTCTTCGATCTAGAAAGAAAAACCTTTTCTTCCACCCTTTTAAACCGGAAAAGGTCTCGTTTAAAATCTTCCCACCTGTTGGAAACACGAAAAGTGTCGGTCACTTCCAAAGTTGTAACAAGTCTTAGCTCGTAGTTAGTATAAGGATTA
>BQNB010069811.1:0-33354 GCA_026074375.1 Tanacetum coccineum
TTCCCAATAGCCTTTGTAATATACACAAATTTACAAATTATTATATATCATAAAACAAAATTATATGAATATTTTATTAAAATGTTGTCAAAAATTATGTTCATAAAATATTTAAGAAGATTAATATGTTGCTTTTTTAATTGTACAAAACACAGTCCATATATTTTTAGTTTTTTAGTTTGAAGTTCGAGAAAAGTAAGATCGGATAGTATTAGATCTTAAGATCCTATGGTCAAGATCGGGATCCTATAAGATCTTAAGCATGCAAAGATCCTATATAAGATCCGAATCGTTTTAGCTTTGTAGTATCGTAAAATCTTAAGATGGTATGTAATAAAAGTAAAATTTTAAATTTTTCCGGATCTAGGGTAATAAACGTGAATAAGGTATGTAATAAAAGTGAGTTTTTAAATTTGTCATTAATATGGTATGTAAAGGAAAAGAAAACCCATGACGACTCATCGCATTCACTCGATTAATTTATTTTCTCATTCAATTCTTAGTTCTTTTACTCAACGTACACATTGATGAGGAGGCGTAATGATTCGGGCAATCTTAGTTTTTGCACTGTAATGAGGAGGCATAATGATTCGGCAATCTCACAGATATCAAGATCCTAAGTTCGTTAACGATTATCGTCCTATTAGCTTGATTGGGAGTCTTTATAAGGTTGTTACTAAAATCTTAGCCAATCGGCTTTCGTTGGTCATTCATGTGCTTATATCGGATGTTCAAACGGCGTTTCTTCCCAATAGGCAGATTTTGGATGGCCCCTTTATCATTAATGAACTTCTTTCCTGGTGTAAGCATAAGAAACAACAAGCTATGGTGTTTAAAGTCGACTTTGCTAAGGCTTGCGACTCTATAAGGTGGGAATTTCTAGAAGATGTGCTTACTGCTTTTGGTTTTGGTTCTAAATGGTGCTCGTGGATTCGTGGTTGTCTTCATTCTGGTATGGCTTCGGTTCTGCTCAATGGTAGCCCTTCGTCCGAATTCCAATTTTATTACGGTTTGAAGCAAGGAGACCCCTTAGCGCCTTATCTCTTTTTATTAGTCATGGAGTCCCTCCACCTTTCGGTTTCTAGGGCCATTGAGGCGGGGATTTTTAAGGGCATCAAAATTGATTCAACTCTAAATCTTTCTCACCTTTTTTATGCGGACGATGTGGTCTTTATAGGCGAGTGGTCACCTTCCAACCTTTCTGGTATTACCAATATTCTCCATTGCTTTTCCTTATTGTCTGGTCTTTCGATCAACCTTAAAAAGAGTAATCTGCTTGGAGTTGGGGTTCGTTCTGAGTATGTCAAAGATGCGGCTGTGAACCTAGGTTGCTTGACTATGAAAACCCCGTTTAAATATTTAGGGGTGATGGTTGGTGGTATTTGTGCCACTTCTCAGGCTTGGGAGGATACCATAGGAAAGCTTAAGGCTCGGCTCTCCAACTGGAAACTCAAAACCCTCTCGGTAGGAGGGAGGCTTACCCTCCTTAAATCGGTTCTAGGGTCGACACCTATCTATAATCTGTCCATTTATAAAGCCCCCAAATCTGTGCTTCATTCGATGGAGTCCTTGCGAAGGAACTTCTTTAATGGTTCTCAATGTAATGAGAGGAAAATAGCATGGATTAAATGGACCACGACTCTCGCGTCCAAGAAAAATGGTGGGTTAGGTATCTCTAGTTTGTATGCTTTAAATAGGGCGCTCCTTTTCAAGTGGGTTTGGAGATTTATTTCTCGGGACAATTCCCTGTGGTGTCGTTTGATCTTGTCTATGCATGGTTCCAAGTTACCTTCCTCATCCCCATTTCGGTATTCGACTTGGCTCTCCATTATTCGGGAAATTCATTCGCTTAAAGATCGAGGAGTAGATTTGGTATCCCATTGTCGCATCCATGTGGGTAATGGGTTGCGCACTAATTTCTGGAAGGAGGTTTGGATCGGCGATAATCCCTTGTGTGTTTTGTTTCCTCGCATTTTTGCTTTGGAAACTAATAAAGATAGTTCGGTGGCTGTGAAACTGTCTTCTGTTACTTCGTCTCTTCGTCGTCCAGTTAGAGGTGGGTCTGAAAGTTCGCAATTATCTCTCCTACAAGAGTACATAGAAGGGACGATTTTGTCTTCGTTGGAGGATAGGTGGGTTTGGGATTTAAATGGGGAAGGTGTCTTTTGTGTCAAAGACGTGCGAAATCTTCTTGATGATGTTTTTCTTCCAAAAGCCCCTATCGCTACAAGATGGATTAAGTATGTGCCGATAAAACTTAATGTCTTCGCTTGGAAGGTCCATCTGAATCGTTTACCAACTCGTGTAAACCTGCAACATCGTGGTGTTTTGGTTTCGGATCCTTCATGTCCTATTTGCCACTCAGAAGATGAAGACTTAGCGCATTTGTTTTTTCGATGTAGTTTGGTCACGGACATCGTTAGGCTTGTCTGCCGGTGGTGGAATATAGCATGGGCGTCGATTGATTCGTATTCCAATTGGCTTCATTGGTTCAATGCTATCAGATTAAGTCCTAAAGTTAAAGATTTGCTTGAAGGAGTTTTCTACATAACATGGTGGAGTATTTGGAGGTTTCGAAATCAGGTCCTCTTCTCGTCTCTCGTCCCCCGCAAAGATGTTTTTTTTGATGATATAGTGTCGCGTTCTTTCACATGGTGTCGTTCTAGATGTAAAAGTAACTTTAGTTGGGTTAGTTGGTTGCAACATTCCTATTTGATTTCTTTGTAATTTTGTCTCTAGCTCCTTGCTAGTGTTTTGTTCTAATAAAGTTGCCGTTCAAAAAAAAAAAAAGGTTACCCCGCCAAGATACGGGCAATCTCACGTTTAAACAAACCAATGCCTTATAAATAAGCCATAAGCCCAAACAAACTAGCCACATAAGCAGCCATAAGCTAAACAAACCAACCCTATAATCCCAAATAGGTTGAGAAAACAAGCCAATCCAAACACCCCCTAAAAACAACAAAACTAATCAGGTAATCTCATAAAACAAACCAACCCCATAAGTAGCCATAAGTTGAACAAACCAACCCCATAAGCCCAAGATAAGCTGGGAAAATAAGCCAATCCAAACACCCTCTAAGAAAACAACAAAACTAATCAAAGGCAATCCCTTAAACCCTTAAATTTAAAAAAAAAAAAAACAAAATTAACAAAAACCCTAAATTAAAACATAACCCTAAATTTACCTTCCTTTATGTTGTCAGCCGAAAAAATCAGCCGCAAAAAACCAACAAAACCACATAGTCAGGCGCAAAAAATCACCCGCAAAAAACGAAAGAAACCATCAGCCGCAAAAAACCAATGAAACCACATAGCCACCCGCAAAAATCACCCGCAACCATATTATGAGAGATGCATAGAAAGGTGGTGAGATTTGCTTTTATAGAGAGAACAAGAAAGATCGAGAGAGGTGGGTTAGATATGGGGGCATGTGTGTTGTGGTGGGTGAGATAGAGATGTGAGTAGATCATAAAGGTCGATGATTCATTGTACATTCTACTGTTCATCGTTTCATAAAACACTGTAGCATGTGTTTTTTATTCTTTTTTGTTGATTTTTGAGCCAACAATCCTGATAATTGTTATGTAGATATAATTATAAAGTTTTAAGAATTTTATATCATAGTGAAATAGGTTCATTAAATCAAAAGGTTTATAAAATGTTGAAGTGACATGAAAAATTAAGTTTATAAAACTTTATAAGAGTTCATTATAGTGGATGCTCGAATTGTGTGCATATTTATTACTTCATCCGTCTCAAAATAAGTATTTTGTTTTGACTTTTTTATTTATTTTTTCAACTTTGACCTTAACTATTTTTTTGGTGTTTTATAATATTTAATACAAAATATATGAACGAATTAGATTTTTAATGTGTTTTCATTGATATATTTTTTATCAAATATTATATAATAAAAACAAAAAAGTTATGTGTTTGGCACAATGTGTTGGGCCTGTGGCTGAGACTTAAGCTTATATCATAAGTCGGAAGTTGAAGTTTATATTTTTGTAAACTTGTTTGACGAATTAGTTGAAGTTGAAGCTTATTAATGAAAAATCTCATAAAAATACCATCATATTAAAATAACATATATTTCTGTTTTTGCGTGGTAATCCATTATATTTTGAATTATATTTACGTAATTAGCCTCTTTATGAGCTTGGGCTTATAGATGTTTATGACTTATAAAAGATTTCATAAGTATATATGACAAACGAGACTTATTTTATAAGACATATAAGCAACTTGCCAAACGTAGCCATAGCAACTTATTCACCTTCTAATTAAGTTTAATTTTCAAAATATACGAAAACATGAATATAAATGTTACGTTTAGGGGTGAGCATACCGGACCGTCGACCGGACCGGATCAAACCAGAAAACCGAATTATTATCGGTACCGGTACGTCAGGTCCGGTTGTTTTGGATCAATACTCGTTCCCTCGGTCCGGTCGGTCCGGTCCGACCAAAAACCCGATGATAATGCGTGTAGGACCGGACCGGACCGAAGACCGACCCGGACCGGACCGTACCATTTCGGTCCGGTCCTCGGTCCGCCGTTTTGGCTAGTTTCGGTCTCGGTCCAAGGTCGGTCCGGTCCGGTCCTTGGACCGTGCTCACCCCTAGTTACGTTTTACAAACTCGCGGGTTTAGCAACAGTAGTCGACAAATACTACGTCGACATGGGCATGAGAAAAAGTTGGGATGGTGGGCCATGCCCTACTCAAAAGAAGCAAATATGATTAAGTTTTCAAGTTGGTTACACAAATTAATATTTTTTTATAACTCTCTTTAATAATGGCGGGAACAAACACAGTCACCACCCATCCCAAAACCCTATAAATTAATCGCTTAAACTGTATCTTCTTAATCTTTAATCCTTGCATTTCAAAAATCCCTAATAAGTTTATAAAACTAGCCATGACGTCATCATTACCAAAGATCATTGCAGAGTATGCTAAGTCAGGCAAATCATCGTGTAAGAAATGTTCCGAGAAAATCGAGTCGAAGGCGTTGAGGTTAGGGTTGAAAGTTAAGGATCCTAGAGGCTATGATAGTGTTAAATGGCATCATTTTAAATGTTTTGGTGAGATGGGTTCGGGTTCGGGGTGTGAGGTTGAAGCGATTGACGGGTTTGAGGAGCTTAAGGTATTGACTTTAAGTTGCTTTTTTCGGTTATTTGTTTACAGGGTGTTTGGGGTTATTGCTTACTTTTTATGTTAATTGGTGTTATTATAAGCCGAATAAGTTCAAGGCTACACACTTTTTGTGTTTAGCATTTAGGATATAACGAGCGTTTAGTTTTTGGATTTTGTTTAGCTTTTACGCCATTCTACACTTTATGCTTAAGGGGGTGTTTGTTTCGGCTTATGGCTTATTTTGTTTTGGGCTTATGTTTCAAAGCTCACTTTTTGTGCCTTATTATGAATCTTTTCGGCTTATATAAGTTCCATTATGTCATAATGACCTTATAAGCAACAAAAAGTGAGTTTATGAAAGATAAGCCCGAAACCAAAGAAGCCATAAGCCAAAACAAACACCCCCTAGCTTTACCAACTTATGTGATTTCGGCTAAGCTCAAATCTTCCGGCTTATTTAGAAATTCATGGTCTTATTATATAAGCTTACTAATTATAATAAATTTATATAAGCCCATATGTCTCAAATTAAGCTGGAAAAATTGAGCTTATGAAAATGAGCCGAAATTGTATAAGCTCATAAGCCCACTAATAAGCTTACATCTATGTTACCAAATGATATTATAAAACAAATAGCTACTCCTAATTTTGCCAAACATATTCTAAATATAACTAGTTCACGAAATAGTGTTTAATGCAATGAGTGGATGGATAAATAATAACATGAGTCTTTTGCGTATATTTATAGGTTCTTAGATTAGATATGGGGTATAAAGACTATTAACATTTTATCTCAAATAAGCACTTTGAAATATGCAGGTCCTTATCAAAAGTACGCAGATTAGGCAGAATAAATAATCAATCTCATAAACCCTCTTAGTCTGTTTTATTTTTATTGATTATGTGTTATTTATGTCTAGGGGAGTGATCAAGAGAAGTTGAAGGAGATGGTGTCTGAAGGGGGTCATTCTTCTGCAAAGGTAATTGTTTATAACCTAAACTCGAGATCAATTCTAGATGAATAAATTGATACCTTTCGAGCTCGGGTTGGATATTTTTTATTGTGCGGAATGAAATTTTCTAATAGTATTATTTATGGTAGTGTTGATTCACCTGATTTGTTTAAACTTGAGTCAACTTGATTATATATCATGTGGGTAACAAAGGGTAAATATGTAAATATATGCACAAGTTCAGAATGTTTCGTGAACTTTACAAATCGAGTATTTTGGTACTCCATTTTGAGTAGGAAGATTACTTGAGTAGCTAAGTGGAAGCCTGTCCTAATGTGGGAATCTTCAGCAAAAAGTGAGATTACACAATGTCACGTCACATATCGGTTTTTTCTCTCTCTTCGTTCCACGTATCGTTGTCGAGGAAACCATTGTTCATATAGACTTATCGACCCTTATCATGATGATTTTTTTTTGTAAGACTATAAGATCACCATGGTTACCTAATTGGTGTTGTTCTGAAACAGAGAGAAGGAGACGATGAGCCCGAGTCAGACAGAGGGGATTTGAAGAAACTAAAGGTAAGGCAATGTAACATATGTCTTATCTTGAAGTTTTCTTGCTTTTTTCAATTAAAATGAGGGATAACATGCACAAAATAACTATTTATGTAAAGGTCTGCAACTAATACAACCCTGAAAATTTCAGTGATTATATAATCTATGATATAGTTTACACTTTTTATATTTTGAGAACTGATGACATACATGCGATTCTGCTTTGTGTTTTGTAGACTGACAAGGATGAGGAAGCTGGCCAAGACAAAAAGACAGTAACAGATGAAAAGGTAATATTATGCACTGTTACCTATCAATCTGGTGTTTTTATTATTCTATGATACACCAATCTTACATCTTTTGCGATAACTTCTTCTACTTGTATTAAGGTTATGGCAGAGTATGCAAAGTCAGGAAGATCTTCATGCAAGAAATGCTCTGAGAAGATTAAATCTAAATCTTTAAGATTGGGATCGAGTAGCTGGGATCCTCGGGGATATGAAAACACCAAATGGTATCACGTAAGCTGCTTCTTTCCCAGAGATGAAGGCCTGGCTTCAGCAGAAATAATTGAAGGATTTTCAGATTTGAAGGTAAACTCAATCGGGTTCGGTTTATCTTTGTAGCTACTGATTCTGTTTTCATTCTTTATCACCTTATTTATCTCAAACGGCCAGTACTCTCGGTTGTAGAAACTGTGTACTTGGGACTTGTGACGGTGACATTATTCTTATAATTTTCTTCTGTTTATCTGTGTACAGAGTAGCGATCAAGAAAAGTTGAAGAAGCTGGTGACTGGAGGTGATTACGAGGTACTATCTAGAAGCAACTTATTTAAGCAAAGTGTATGCATTAAATAATTTCAAAGATCCTTGTTTTCGAACCAAGGCATAGACAGTTAACCATTTAGACTTGTTAGATCACACATCAATCAAATTGGAAGGATATGATAGATATGACCACGAGAATTACTGATAATTTTCTATGTAGAGGTCTGCAACTAAAAAAAACCCTAGACAGTTCAGCGATCACGTAATCTATTTTGCCTTTTATGATATGCTTTTTCACTTTTATGTATGAGATGACTGAATACATGTGATTCTGCTTTATGTTTATAGACTGACGAGGATGAGGAAGCCGCACAAGAAAAAAAGAATGCAGCAAAGGAGAAGGTATAATGTTATGCTATACCATCTTTAAATCTTGTGATCATATGCTTTCTTGTAACAAATCGTTTTCAAGTAACTTTTCAATTTACCTCATTTGAAATATCTTCTTCATCTCTCAAGATTATCGCGGAGTATGCAAAGTCAGGAAGATCTTCATGCAAGAAATGCTCTGAGAAGATTGAGTCAAAATCTCTAAGATTGGGATTCAGTAGCTGGGATCCTCGAGGGTTTGAAAACACTAAATGGCATCACATGGACTGCTTTTTCCCTCTAGATGCGGACCTGGTTTCAGCAGAAGCAATTGAAGGGTTTTCAGAACTGAAGGTAAATTCGATGGGTTCAGTTTTTCGATGTAGCTACTGATTATTTTCATATTTTATCCCTTATTTTACTCATACGGTCGGTACTCTCAGTTTGGAGTTTGCAAAACTATGCATTACCATCATTTAACCACCAAATTTGTTAAAAGAAGTCAAGCTTCGCTATAAGGGTTATTAACTTGATCGTTCTTACTACTATGGTTCTTTTGGGACGGTCTCGTAGAGAAAGAGCGATAATTACTGTAAGTCTGTATATAGGAAAATGCTGTGTGTAGTGTATCGAGGGGTCGCTCGCGATAAGAATAAGCTGAGAAAGAGAGGGCTGGTTGAGATGGATGCTCAGAAGAGCACCCATGTCGAGATTTAACCACCAAATTTGTTAAAAGAAGTCATTTTTCATGTAAAATTAAATCCCATTGGTTCAACTTCTTTAGCCTGCAACCATTATTTAGAGCTGCAAAAACCGAAACATCATATGTTTCTTTATACATGTAACTTATCTGCTTATTTCGGTTTTCATTTAATTAACATCAGTTAAATCATTGTTATTGTATTTTCTGTACCAGAACCATATAGTTCTTCAACTGCATAGTTCTTTATAGCACAGTCTTTTAGTCTGGAAGTTGGTACTTATCGTTTTGTTTATCTCTATTCAGAGTAGCGATCAAGAGAAGCTGAAGAAACTGGTAACTGAAGGTGGTCAATCTTCTAAGAAGGTACTATAACCGAAGGTGTTATAGGTACATCGTTATGGCTATAACGACCTTTTTTGGGCGTGGTTTCCTTTTTTTCTTTTGATTGCGTATACCGTTGCTGTGTTTGTTTGTGTGTGAGTTTTTTTCCTTTTTGTCCTTTGGGTAACCATGGTTTCCGACTTTTTGACCGACTAATCCGTGGGGTTTGAACCAACCGCCACATAGACTCAAACCAAGTAATTGAACTTGAGACCTTGTACATTTTAGAGTGACTGTAACAAGTTGTTCTGCCTTTAGGCCACACTTGTGGCTGTGTGTGAGTGTTTGTATTTGTATATGTGTGTGTTTTATTGTGTTACCTTTTCATTATTTTTTAATAATTAATAAAATTACATTTTTGGTCCTTAAAGTTTGTTTACTTTATCATTTTAGTCCCTTGATTATTTATTTTCTTTCCTAACATAAAAGAAAATTGGGTATATAATTCAAGACAATGTTTTTTTCTATCATTATATTATATAAGAAAAAAAACAAACTATTAAACATGAGGCCGAAAAAATAAAACCACACAAAATAAAAAAAATAAAAAATAATAATGCCTCGCAACTACGCGAAAAAAATTAACGACCCGCAGCAACGCGCGGGTAATCACGCTTGTTATATTTTATAGATGTGTTTGTTTAAAAAAATGAAAAATAAAATAAAAACAAGGACCCACATCTACTTATAACTTGGATTATACTGAGGACGATGCTTTTCAAATATATTTTGTGTTATAGAATTGTTATAGGCTAAAAGCTGAGGTGACAATGTAAATAACTTGCGGATAACTCACACTCGACGTAGCACTCTTACATTTCACTCATTATCTTTGATCTTACGAGTAGAATAATTTGTAAGAATATTAAGTAGAAAAAAATATCATGTTTCTAAATGGTTAAATTGACACACTAGTTTTACTAGGAATACATATATCCATTAACATGGTTATTATGTTTGACTAATTTTGTACTTGGTAATATTTAAATTGACATGTTGGTTTTTTATTTGTTTGTAGAAAAAATGGGTCATGTTTGATGTTTAGATATAATTTAGTCACACATTTAGACATATCAATTAAAATAAGAGCAATACTAAAATTACAAAATGTTTACAAAATTATTTTCACATAATGACTTAACAACTAAATACGAAGGGAGCAACAAAAATTATAAAACAATATGAGCAAATTACTACAATTGACAACTCACACATAAATATTGTTTGGTAGGGTTTATGTGTATCATTTATTTTAATATAATGTTTTTTTATACTCCACGAACTTAAGTGGTGTTTAGTTGATGAATAATACTTATTTTTTTAGAATTTTTTCTTAGAAAAATGAAAAAACAGAACAACCGTTTAGCTACAAATTTTTGGGAAATTTTTCTAAAGCAATGAATCTCATTTCTTAAATTTTAACTAAAAATCTAAAAAGTTCAATTTACCGTTATCTAAATTTCTCTTCACTAAAAAATAAAAAATATTATACAATCTAAACGGATTTTTTTAATTCTTAACTTTTCACTTAGAAAAAAATCCTCCATATTCAAGAAAACGTAAAAATGAAAAAGTAAGAATATTTTTTTGCAACTATAAAAGCATTTAAGTCTTTCATAACTTGATGCATCAAATGCATAACTTTTTAACATGGTTGCATTAAATGCATAACCCATTTAATAGCTACTAGTTTTAACAATAGCTTAGAGCATCTCCAATGCATGCTTTTCTAAAGAATTTTTACTATTTGAAAAAGTCTTTTAAGTGCTTTTTTGCATTGCACTAAAGACTTTGTGAAAAACTTTTTTGCTAAAGACTTGGTAAATCAAAAGCGTTTTATGCACAAGACTTGGTGGTTTTCTTGAGTATTAATTGTTTTAAAAAGCTTTTAGATAGCTTTTTTGCATTGGAGCACTTTTGCAAACATAGGTTTTTGAATGATAAAATTAATGAGAAATGATGGGCAACACCAAATTTGAAGCGCTCTTATCTTATTTTAGAAAGTTATAGTTAATAGTTAGAGCAAAAGGTGTAGTGAAGAGGCTTTGCCTCTTCATTTGGGCCCCACTGCTGCCACCTCAGCGCCACCTCATTTCAACACAACACAAAAAAACACCCCTTCACTCATGACATTTCTTCTCCTCTTCATTTGGGCCCCACCCACTCACAATTTTATTTTCTTTTCCATTTTTCACACAAATTAAAATTCATTTCATAAAATAAAAATTACAAATACGGAAAATAAAAATACAATACGAAAATAAAAAAAAACAATACGAAAATAAAAAAACAATACGAAAATAAAAATAAACTACGGAAATAAAAATACAATACGAAAATTAAAATACAATGCGAAAATTATAACTGATATTTCGCCATTATTTGTGCTTGTTTGTTTTTGATTATTGTCTTCTTTGGTTCAGGCAAAGAGTCGGCATCAATCGTGAGAAACTGCAACTCGTTTAGCTCCGTTGCCGACTGTTCTTTAACTTTCTTTGCCTCGTACGCCGATTTACCGGCTTGGATCTTCTGGCGTAATTCCTCGTTTAAAACGTCCTTCATAGACCCCGAACCACTACCCGCGCTGCTCTCAGTTGTTTCTGATTTTGTCTTCTTGGCGGGTCTCGTTTTACCCGGTGGTCGAGGCCGAGCATCTGGACCGAATATTTCCGTGTGATCCTCCGAGTCAAAGTGATCCGCTGCGTCCCATTTTGGGTGTTTTTTGAGCACCCTCCACCCGTGTTCGTAAGCAAATTTTTTCCCCTTATTACAAGCCGAATATTCGGCCTTCGCAGCTTCCAAAACATCACCGTCATTTTCACCGCTTTTACGAGTTATTCCTTTGTAAATAGCGTGAAACTTTTGACAATCGGGGTGCATCCGATTCCATTTCCCCGTTATCATATTCTTGGTACGAGAAACGCCATTGGTACTTTTGTTGAAATCGTCATGAATCTGCCCCCAGAAGCATTCTTCGTTTCGGTCATTCCCGATATCATTGTTCTCGGAAACTCCGACCCAAACCTCACACAATAACTTCTCCTCGTCACGTGTCCAACGCACGGAAGTTTAAGTCGGAGCTGTCGTCGTCATCACAACATCTTCTTCGTCTTCGATGTTGTCGTCGTCCGCGGACAAATCAACCGTGGGGATGGATGATTTTTTTGCCATTCGTTTTCCTTTTCGACGGGTTTCTTTTTGTGGTGGTTGTGGTTGTGGTACCTTGAATTGTGTTTCGGGGACATTTTGGGTTTGGAAATTTTGAAATGGTGTGTTGAGTTGCGCTTGTTGTTGTTAAAAGTAGATTTGTTCGGGTGTCATTTGGGGAAAGTATTGTGAAGCATAAGGGAATTGGCTAATGGGAATTGGCCGGATGAGAATTGGGAGGAGCTTCCGATTGAGTTTTGTGAAGATGGCGTCGACGGGTTCGAAGATGACGATTGATTCGAGTTAGTTGTGCCAAGGAGCTGCGAGAAGTTGAGATTAGGAAACCCGTCATTTGGGATTCGAGACATTTTTTTTATTGTAGGCAGAAAGAATTGTAGATTGAATGTATTTGTGTGTGTTTAAAATGATAAAAGTGTTGGATATATATAGATTTAAAAAAATAATTTTAATAAAAAAAAGTTTTTTTTTCTATCCGTTGCCAACGGATACTTCAGGAGGGGCCCCACTTTTTCCAACGTTCGACTTGAGTCATTTTGTGGCGAAGAACACGACGAAGAGGGGGGGCCGGTGTGGCGGTGAGAGCCGGCGAGGAACGGCGAGCTGCCACCTCAGCCGCGGCGAAGGTCGCTCGCCGTTACACAGTTTACTCTTAGAGTTGACAAGTTTTTCCTAAAAAAATTTAAAAAGCTTTTGTAAAATCATTTACTGCAATGCAAAAAAGCTTTTGAAAAACCATTTACTACAAGGGTTATTTCTATGTTTGCCCCAAGAAAATTTGGTGTATGCACATATTGCTAAAAAAAGTGTGTTCCTCAAATGCTTCAGAGCGACTAAAGCGACCGAATTAAATACTAATATTTGTACTTTTAAAGTACACTTTTTGTAAGTGTACTTTTCTAGCCATGTTTTTTTTAATCTTTTTACTTTTTCCGACACACTAATCATCTCCCACCCACACCCGTCATCACCAATTTACCACCACCATCATCTCCAACCCACACCCATCCTTCAATCTCATAACCGCCACCATCTCCCCAACCACCCCCTCCCCTCGTTCAAATGCTCTTATTCATCTAAAACCAAAAACCCATCATTCAGGTTGAGTCAAACTTTCTAAAAAAAAGTCAAATTAAAGAATTTGAACCCACCTGGTGGATTCATAGCTCCTGGCGGCCCATTAACTTGATGAGGAGCATACCCATTAGCCGGCGGGCCATACATCCCCATGGGAGGCTGCTGACCTGGCACCCCAAACTGCTGCTGACCTGGAATCATCACCACACCAGGCGGCTGCATCTGATAGGCTGGGTTAACATTAGGGTTAGTGTTCGGTATCGGGGAGTATTAAGGCTGCCGGAACAACGGCGGCCTGGTCCCGTACGGCTGGATCTGCGGTGGAGGTGTCGTCGTTGATTGTGGTGGGGCTAATTGTGGGTTGATTAAATTAGGGTTAGGGTTTGGGATTGGGGTTGAAGAAGATAGTGGATCGGGTTTTGAGATGGTGTTGAAGAAGATGGCATTAGATTATCTTCCAATTTGTATGGCTCGCCAATGATCTTGCAATTTTATTCTTTATTGCAAGAGAAGATGTATACTAAGAGCATCCCCAATGGAAAAACCACTAAAAGCTTTTTACTATTCCAATAAGTCTTTTGAAGGGGTTTTTTGCCATTGGAGTAAAAGCTTTTTACAAAGCTTTTTAGAAAGACTTTGTAGACTCCAAGTCTTTTCTCAAAGTCTTTATGCATTCATATAAGAAGCATTAAATGCAAAAAGTCTTTAATGACTTTTTGCATTGTAGATGCTCTAATAACTCAGCAAAAACTTAGACCTCATTCGAATTGATTTGTCTTAAACCTTTGAGTATTTTTATTTATATAATAACTGAAACTCCCCCTCTATGGCAATAGTACCAAAATAAGTACCCTAACTTAGCGGCTGATACAAACTATTATTGTAGAGTAAACTGCAAAATACATCCCTGTGGTTTTAATTTTCTCACACAATACATCTCTGTCAGAAACTTTTGGCAGTTTACATCATTCGTTAGGCAAACGTTAGACATAATACATCCCTGAGGACGAACGATGCAAATATTTTTCCGTTATCTTCTCACGAGGGATGTATTGTGTAAAAAAATCACAGGGATGTATTTTGCAATTTTTTTTTTTTTTTTTTGTTTTTTATAATTTTTTTTGTTTATTTTTTTTTTATTATTACTATTATGATTATTATTATTTTTATCGGCCGTTTTTTTATTTTTTATATTATTAGTAAATTTTTTTATCTGTTTGGTACGTTTTTTTCGTTTCTGTCCATTTTTCTCCGACGTTATTATACGTTTTCGTACGTTTTCATATGCTTTCATCCGCTTTTATCAGATTAAATATGTTTTGGTAAATTTTGATACGATTTTGTACGTTTTGGTATTTTTTATTAGTTTTTTATCCGTTTTTGTACCTTTTTTTTTCTGATTTGTCTGCTTTTGTACGTTTTCATCCTTTTTGATTATCCGTTTTTATCCGTATAAAAGCGTATTAAACGTACAAAAACAAAAAAAGGTAAAAAACAATGTATACAAACGTATTAAAATGTATGTTTTTTCATTTTTGTACGTTTTTGTACATTATTTTTTCGTTTTTGTACGTAGAAAAACATAGAAAACAACGTAGAAAAACGAAATGTATCAAAAAATATAAAAACGTATTAAAACGTACGAAAACGAAAAAAATAATGTACAAAAACGTAAAAAACGTAAAACGTACAAAGTCGAATAAAAATTTACTAAAACATATTTAAACTGATAAAAGCGGATGAAAGCGTATGAAAACTTATAATAACTTCGAAGAAAAATGGACAGAAACGAAAAAAACAGATAAAAAAACAAAAAAATAATATTAATAATATATAAAAATAAAAAAACGGCCGATAATAATAATAATTATCATAATAATAATAATTAAAAAAAAATTTAAAAATAATAAAAAAATTAATTTTTTTTTTTAATTTTTTAAAAATATATTTGCAAAATACATCTCTGTGGGTTTTTTACACAATACATCCCTCGTGAGAAGATAACGGAAAAATATCTGCATCGTTCGTCCTTAGGGATGTATTGTGGCAAACGTTTGCCTAACGAGTGATGTAACTTGCCAAAAGTTTCTGACAGGGATGTATTGTGTGAGAAAGTTGAAACCACAGGGATGTATTTTGCAGTTTACTCATTATTGTATTATAACAAAGCAATTACATAGTACCATGTAAATGCAAGGATTTCAAATGCCCAGAGATTAATTTGTAGCGTATATTCATACTTACTGTGGACCAGTCACATTCAATTTGTATGCTTATAAATAAGGGGAGGGGGATGGTGGTTGGGGAGATGGTGGCGGTTTATGAGATTGAAGGATGGGTGTGGGTTGGAGATGATGGTGGTGGTAAATTGGCGATGATGGTGTGGGTTGGAGATGATGTTTAGTGGGGTGGAAAAAGTAAAAAAAGTGAAGTCGCTCCGAGTATAAATACGGGGTCGCTTCAAGTTTAAAAAAACATGGCTAAAAAAGTACACTTACACAAAGTGTACTTTAAAAGTACAAATATTAGTATTTTATTGGGTCGCTCTGGAGCATTTGAGAAACACACTTTTTTTTGGGCAATAGGTGTATACACCAAAATGTTTTAGGGCAAACATAGAAATAACCCCTACTACAATGCAAAAAAGCTTTTACAAAGACTTTATAAAGTAGCAAGGCTAGTGTGAGTCTTGACAATGGTTTACCATTCACCTGAACGCTACCTCAACTTTTTTTATCCTCTCACTTCCCTTCACTCTCTCACTTTCACATGTTTTTCATCACTTTTCATTAAATTACTCATTGTATACAAAATATACCTCACTAAATACTTCACACACACTCACAAATCAAATAAAAAAATTAAAAAAAAGAGGCTTACAATTTTTATCACTCACCAATGATGAACCGGTCACCATTCACTCCTTTATTTCCGTCTCACTTATGAGGGTGTTTGATGATTTGGGGTTCACTCGTGAGGTGAGGCTCACTAGATGAGGCCTCCCTCACTCCCACTCCATCCGGTCTAAAAAACTTTTGTTAGTTTGACATTAAAGATGCTATAAGACGTGGCATGATGGTCACCTTCCCTTCATGTTCATTTCAGCGCCACATCACCATTTAACACATTAACACTTCTCTAACCTTTCACTAATAATGATCACCGTCATTAAAAATATACAATTTATACAAACATGCCTTACAAAATATCACGAGCACACACAAATGAAATAAATAAAAAAAAACACGCATGGGCCTCACAAACACTGTAATCATTTTATAACACCATCCCCGTGAACCCAATTATCTATATACTCAATAAGCATAGTTGTTCGCGCGTTGCTGCGGGGCGGTGTTTCTTTTATCATACATGTGGGTGCTTTTTTTTTTAATTTGTATATTTTTTAAAGGTTGTGTGTTTAAAGGTTGTTTTTTTGGCTATTTGGGTTTACTTTAATATAATTTTATGAGATTGGGTAAATATGTGTTAAGCATGACTGCCCGCGCGTTGATGCGGGGTGTTAAATTTTTTATTTTTTATTTATTTTGTGCGGCTTTATTTTTCCGGTCTCATGTTTAATATTATTTGTTTATATGGGTTTATGTGTTAGGCGTCATGTCGTGGGTATTTTTTAATCTGAATAAGTCAATACTAAAAAAAGTGTCAAATGGGCCGGCCCAAAGTGGGAGGCCAATGAGCCGGTTACTATAGCACCACTGTAGCAAACTATGTCAAAACGATTTTTTATATTTTGTGTGGCTTTATTTTTCCGGTCTCATGTTTAATATTATTTTTTTATATGCGTTTATGTGTTGAGCGTCATGTCGTGGGTATTTTTTGATCTGAATAAGTCAATACTTTTGTAATTTTTTTTCTTATTTTGTGTCGAGCACAATTTTTTTTTTAATTATTTTTGTGCAATAGTTTATTTTTTTATATGGGCTTATGTGTTTGGTCTCATGTCGCGGATATTTTTTGATCTAAATAAATAAGTACTTTTGTAATTTTGTTCTTTATTTTGTGCCGAGCAATTTTTTTTAAAGTTGCCTAGTTAAAGAAAAAAAACAAAAAAAAACAAAAAAATTGTGTCAAATGGGCCGGCCCAAAGTGAGAGCCCAATGGGCCGGTTATTATACAAACCACTGTAGCAACTATGTCAAAACGACATAGTTTTATTCCGCACATCACATAGTATAGAAAAGTATTACCCCGGCCTAGAGATGCAAATTTGTAACCGGTTTTTTAAAAAACCGGTCGAAAAACCGAAACCGGTTTTTTAAAAAACCGGTTTTTTTTTAAACACGAGGTTCCGGTTAATATAACCGCACCGTTAGACCGTTTATCGGGTTTTTCCCCATACCGTTTTTTACCGGTTTATATAACCGGTTTTTAACCGTTTTTTTTATTTTAAAAAACCGTTTTTAAACCGTTTTTTTTTATTTTATTTTTTTATTTTTTTTTAATTTTTTATTTTTTATTTTTATATACCCGTCCAATTAGTTTATAAAAAAAAAAAAAAAACCGTTCTAAACCGTTTTAACCGGATTAAAAAAACTGGTCAAAAACTAGCCTATTTATAAATTTATAAAAAAAAACCGGTTTAACCGTTAAAAAAAACTAGCCGTTTTTTAAAACCATTTAAAACCGGTTTAAAAACCTTTTTTTTTTAAAAAAAAAAAAAATCATAACGGCTTACTTAGCCTGTGTTTTTTTTTGTTTTTGTGTTTTTATTTTTTGTATTTGATGATTTAGGGCATGGTTTAGTACTATAAACATACATGTAATGGGTTGGCGGTTGAAACACATCAAAACACTCACTAATCTCTCCTTGTTTTACTCTCTAATCGTGATTATAATACTCTAATTTCTCAATCCGACTATAATGGAAAACTCACAACACAACAAGCTTCCACAATGCCTCCATGTCTACAGTCATGCTCGAAAAATTCACAAATGAAGATGTGTGCAATTAGACCAACCTACGAGAAAAGGCGATGGTTTGGTCTAATTTACGATATGATGTATTATGATCGATGGGTGTGAAAAGCGCGTTGCAAGAAATGTATGAAATTTTATAACCCCTAGGGTCCAACTCTACACTCCGACTCATAAGAGCGGTTGTAATGCGGTTAGCCAAAATGATACGTCACAAGGTACTATTGTGCGGATGGTCAAAGTTTTTAATATTTGATAATGATGCGTTCGACTTGATTTTACGAAGTATTTCATTCCAAACAAGCGCTTCCATTCAATCCACTTTCGACAACTTCAAGCTACAACGAGACTCATCAAAAGGAGGCTATCAACCGCGGTATCAACATGTAAGTCGTACTACCCTTAGAAGTGATGCTTTTAATTATGGGAAACGCTAAAAAAGATATTATTGTTGGTTTTCGTGATTATAATATGGTGTTTCTATAACTAGACGATACTTGGAACCGCACCATATCATGGTTACATAGCAAATTCTTATTTAGCCTTAACGGCTCATTGGTTTAATCCGAATCTGTTTATTAATGAAACGGAACAATTGCTTTTAAACTATTTGGATATCCCATAACGGGATCGTAATTTAAGAAAAATTTTACAAGACACTTAATTGAATATAATATAGATGATAAACGTTTTTACGATTTCACTAGATAATGCATACCAATAATACTTAGAGCTATGGATTTGTTTAAAATTACGTATAAAACCCGTTTTAGATGGTCTTTTTTCATTCCCGTTGATTTGCTCTAAGTGAAAATTTATCCGTGCAAGCGCATTAAAAATATGTGATAGTATAAGGATGTAAATTTGGGGTTTATTAGTAAACTAAATATATTTCGAGTAACGACGACAAATGAACTATAGACGTTTTCGTAAACAATGTGGTGAAGAACCTCTAGGGACCTTTCTATGAAAATAATACGAGGTGGAATTCTACTGCATGATGATAAAATATATTACGACAACGTGAGACTTAAACGCTTTTATGAAACACTTGTTAATAGAAATAATCCGTTTCGATAAGCGACCAGATTGAGATTTACTAAATGATTTAACTATTTTTTTATCCAGTTTTTAAAGTGGCAACAACATATTATCGGGTGTTTAATTACCCAACTAGCTCATTAGTTTTTACTATCAAATTAGCTATGACGAAAAATTAATCGATTTAAAAAAACCTCACATATTCAAATGTTTTAGAAAATGGTTAAAGTTATAAAAAAGAAATTTGGTAAATATTTTGCTAATTTACCTTTGGTTTTTACCTTGTTCCGCCGCACTAATCCATGTTTAAATGTGGAATGCGTAGAAACTTTTAATAACAATGAATAATGAACAATTTAATGACTTATCCTTTGGTTAGACGTGACAACAAAACCCCGACCCCAACTATATAAACTCCCAAATTTTTATATTTAACGATAACTTTAAAATATTATTTGGAATTTATGCAACAAAATATGGTCAAATACAAAACCCAATTGTTGATACAAATGCGGGCCGACGTCCGAATGGCAAGTGACATCAATTTAAACCTTTATAATAAGTTATTTATTTGAAGTCGCTTACAAAAGCGCAACGAACATCGGCCCCAACAAGCGAGTTGGGAACAATATATGGGCTACAAACTTTTTAATAACTTTAATGCCCGCAAGAGTTTTACCAAACTTTTGACATTTTGGCTTGGTGGAATGAAAGAGAAATCCAATTTCCAATTTTATCCCGCTATGGGCTCGTGACATATTAACGGTCCAAGCTTCGACGTAGCTTTCCGAATCGGCCTTTTCTATTAGCGTAGAAATGTATATCGAAAGAAAAGGTCAAGACTAACCCCCGAATCCGTGCAAAAAAATAAAAAATATGTGTATGTTTAAAGATTATTTGGACGGAGTAATAGGGTACAACATAAACATCGTTGGAAGGCCAATATTAAAGACGTGAAGAAAATATACAAGAGAAGGAAGTTAATTAGGGATATCACCTCGCGAATAAATACCGACTTAAGATGCAAGGTGAGTTGAAGACTTAGATATTTGAACACGTAGATGTAAAGAATTTTTGGAAGAATTTAATGGATTGAGTATAACGCGTGATGCAATGAGAATGCCGAAGCTCGACATAACTTGACTAACTTATAACACTAATTTATTTTCGGGTGATGGCCATGCCGAAGCTCGAATGTATTAGTATTTATAATTTCTAGTTGTATATTGTTATTGTTCAAATAAAGTATTAGAATTGGAATTTTTTAGTATGTTTCCGGTGCAAATAAAAATTTATGAATGTATTTGTTTAGGTTGTTTACCGGTATTGTTAATTAAATGTTTATAATTAACAAGTTTATTAAATAAATGTTCGAAGTTTTAAATTTCGAAAAAAACCGAACCGAACCGAACCGGTATAAAAACCGATTCCGAACATTTATAACCGAAAAAAACCGAACCGGTAAAAAACCGATTCCGAAAATTTATAACCGAAAAAAACCGATTCCGAACATTTATAACCGAAAAAAACCGATTTCAAAAAAACCGATAAAACCGAAACCGGTTATTAGAAAAACCGGTTTTCTAATAACCGAAAACCGGTTTTAACCGGCCGATTTGCATCTCTACCCCGGCCCATTGGGATCCCAGTTTGGGCCGGCCTAATTTTTTTTTTTACAAATACGCAATAAAAAAAATACTCGGCACAAAATAAAATAAAAAATTACTAAAGTACTGATTTATTCAGATAAAAAAATAAACGCTAAATGAGGCCCAATACATAAGCCCATATAAAAAAACAAACTATTAAACATGAGACCAAAAAAATAAACCCGCACAAAATAATATATAATTTTTTTTTGTTCGGCACAACATAGCAAAAAAATTACAAAAGTATTGATATATTCAGATCAAAAAATACCCGCACCATGAGGCCCAACACATAAGGCCATATAAAAAAACTATTAAACATGAGACCGAAAAAATAAACCCGTACAAAATAATATAAAAAAAAATTGCTCCGCACAACATAGGAATTTTTTTTACAAAAGTACTGATTTATTCAGATAAAAAAATACTCGAGCCATGATGCCCAATAAATAAGCCCATATAAAAAAACAAACCCAAAAAATAAGCCCTCACAAAATAAATAAAAAATAAAATAAAAAAATACTTTTGCTTGTTCTTTAATAATGGCGGGAACAAACACACTCACCGTCCATCCCAAAACCCAATAATAAACAACCCCAAACCCAATACGACATCGTTTCATTCGATAAACCCACCCTAGGAGGAGGAGGTTAATCACTTAAACTGCATGTTCTTAATCTTTAACCCTTGCATTTCAAAAAACCCTAATAAGTTTATAAAATTAGCCATGACGTCATCATTACCAAAGATTGTTGCAGAGTATGCTAAGTCAGGCAAGTCATCGTGTAAGAAATGTTCCGAGAAAATCGAGTCGAAGGCGTTGAGGTTGGGGTTGAAAGTTAAGGATCCTAGAGGCTATGATAGTGTTAAATGGCATCATTTTAAGTGTTTTGGTGAGATGGGTTCGAGTGCGGGTGGTTCGGTGGAGGCGATTGAAGGGTTTGAGGAGCTTAAGGTATTGACTTTAAGTTGTTTTTTCGGTTATTTGTTTAGAGGGTGGTTGGGGTTGCTTGCTTTTTTATGTTAATTGATGTTATAAGCCGAACTAGTTTAAGGCCGACAAGCTTTTTCTGTTTAGCGGTTAGAATATAACGAGCGGTTAGTTTTTGGATTTTGTTTAGCTTTTACGCCATTCTACACTTTTATGGTTAAGGGGGTGTTTGTTTTAGCTTTACCAGCTTGTATGATTTCGGCAAATTTTCCGGCTTATTTTGAAATTTATGGTCATAATGGGGTTTTTTTTCGGCTTATATAGTGGGCTTATGGCTTATGTGGTTTTCAGCTTATGTTTAATAAACTCACTTTTTGTAGCTTATTTTGAAACTTTTCGAATTATATATATAAGCTTATTATGACATGATAGGCTTATATAAGCCGAAAGTTTCAAAATAAGCCACAAATAGTGAGCCTATGAAACATAAGCCGAAAACCATATAAGCCATAAGCCGGCTATATAAACCGAAACAAACACCCCATTAGCTTTACCAACTTATGTGATTTCGGCTAAGCTCAAATCTTCCGGCTTGTTTTGAAATTTATGGTCTTATATAAGCTTACTAATTATAATAAAATTTATATAAGCCCGTATGTCTCAAATTAAGCTCGAAAATTTGAGCTTTTGAAACTGAGCCGAAATCGTATAAGCTCGTAAGCCCACAAATAAGCTTACATATATGTTACCAAATGATTTTATAAAACAAATAGCTACTTCTAGTTTTGCCAAACATATCCTAAATATAACTAGTTCACGAAATCCACAAAAAAAGTGTGAATTGGTGGGAACACCCCGAACCCGGGTGTCTTTTGGCACCGGCCATTGTCCACCTCACAAGGAATAGCTCCGGCAACTCTCCTGGTCCAGGGACCACCAACTGGAGTAGGCAGGAGCCGAGGCTCGAACCCTTGACCTTTTATCCACAAAATCTCTCCGGTGGGTCCATGGTTTTTTCGGAGGTGGGTACCAACTAAGCGCGTGAATAAATAATAAGATAAGTCTTTTGCGTATATTTATAGGTTCCTAGATTAGATGTGGGTATAAAGATTATTAACATGTTATCTCAAATGAGCACTTTGAAATAAGCAGGTCCTTATTAAAAGTACGCAGATTAAGCAGAATAAATAAGCAATCTCATAAACCCTCTTAGTTTGTTGGTTTGTTTATTCTATTGATTATGTGTTATTTATGTTTAGGGGAGTGATCAAGAGAAGTTGAAGGAGATGGTGTCTGAAGGGGGTCAGTCGTCTGCAAAGGTAGTTGCTTATAACCTAAACTCGAGATTAATTCTAGATGAATAATTTGATATTGTTTGAGCTTGGGTTGGATCTTTTATATTGTGCGGAATGAAAATTTTGTAATAGTATTATTTATGGTAGTGTTGATTCACTGATATGTTTAAACTTGAGTCAACTTGATTATATATAATGTGGGTAACAAAGGGTAAAGATGTAAATATATGCACAAGTTCAGAATGTTTCGTTAACTTTACAGATTGAGGATTTTGGTACTCGATTTTGAGTAGGAAGGTTACTTGAGTAGCTCGAACTTGATTTGAATTCAATTGTTATAGACAACACAGTAAAAAGAATGCAAGGTCGCATATTGTTTTTTTTTTCTTTCTTCCGTTCCACGTATCATTGTCGAGGAAACCATTGTTCATATTGACTTATCTACCCTTATCATGATGAAATTTTGTTATAAGACTATAAGATCATCATGGTTACCTAATTGTTATTGTTCTGAAACAGAGAGAAGGAGACGATGAGCCCGAGTCAAACAGAGGGGATTTGAAGAAACTAAAGGTAAGGAAATGTAATATAGGTCTTATCTCAACGTTTTCTTGTTTTCTTCAATCAAAATGAGGGTTAAAATGTACAAAATAAACAATTAAGTTCAACGTTTGAGGAAGTCTAGTTCTAGTTAATACATAAAACGGCCATTGTTTGTGAACGAAGGCATAGAAAGTCAAGCAATTTTGAGATCACACTTTAATGAAACTGGAAGGATGTGACATATGTGATATGTATGTTGATAACTATTTATGTAGAGGTGTGCGACTAAAAAACCCTCAAAATTTCAATGATGATATAGTCTATGGTATACTAATTTCAATGATGATATAGTCTATGGTATACTTTCACTTATATTTTGAGAAAAAACTGATGACATGCATGTGATTCTGCTTTGTGTTTTGTAGACTGACGAGGATGAGGAAGCTGGCCAAGAAAAAAAGAAAGTAACTGATGAAAAGGTAATGTTATGCACTGTTATCTATTAATCTGGTGTTCTTATTCTTCTATGATAATCGGTTTCCAGTAACTTTTTGGTACACCAATCTTACATCTTTTGCAATATCTTCTTCTACTTGTATTAAGGTTATGGCAGAGTATGCAAAGTCAGGAAGATCTTCATGCAAGAAATGCTCTGAGAAGATTGAATCCAAATCTTTAAGATTGGGATCCAGTAGCTGGGATCCTCGGGGATTTGAAAACACCAAATGGTATCACGTAGGCTGCTTCTTCCCTAGAGATGCAGACCTGGCTTCAGCAGAAATAATTGAAGGGTTTTCAGATTTGAAGGTAAACTCAGTCGGGTTCGGTCTATCTTTGTAGCTACTGATTCTGTTTTAATTCTTTATCAGCTTATTCATCCCAAACGGTCAATACTCTCAGTTTTAGAACTTACAAAAGTATGCATTGTTACCACCTAGCACTACTAAAGCTGTTCACAAAATTCTTCCATTGAAATAAGAAAGCCCATTGGTTTCGGCAATCATTTTTTTGTTGATTATAGAACTAGAGACAAAAAAAGAAACATTATATGTTTCCACATACATGCACTTATCTGCTTATCCTGGTTTGCATCTAATCAATATCAGGCTCTTTTTTTTTTAATTATTCTGTGTTTTGTTTCAGAACCATGTTGTTCTTCAAGTTGAGTTTAGAGTAGAAACTGTGTACTTGGGACTTGGGACGGTGACATCATTCTTATAATTTTCTTCTGTTTATCTGTGTACAGAGTAGCGATCAAGAAAAGTTGAAGAAGCTGGTGACTGGAGGTGATTACTCTTCTAAGGAGGTACTATCTAGAAGCAACTTATTTAAGCAAACTGTATGCATTAAATAATTTGAAAGATCCTTGTTTTCGAACCAAGGCATAGACAGTTAACCATTTAGACTTGTTAGATCGCACATCAATCAAATTGGAAGGATATGATAGATATGACCACGAGAATATAAGTATGTTACTGATAATTTTCTATGTAGATGTCTCCAACTAAAAAAAACCCTCGACAGTTCAGCGATCACGTAATCTATTATGCCTTCTATGATATGCTTTTCACTTTTATATATGAGATAACTGAATACATGTGCTTCTGCTTCGTGTTTATAGACTGACGAGGATGAGGAAGCTGGGGAAGAAAAAAAGAATGTAACAAAGGAAAAGGTATAATGTTATGCTATAATATCTTTAAATCTTGTAATCATATGTTTTTTCTGTAACAATTGTTTTCAAGCAACTTTTTAATTCACCTCGTTTGCAATATCTTCATCTACCTGGATCAAGATTATTGCGGAGTATGCAAAGTCAGGAAAATCTTCATGCAAGAAATGCTCTGAGAAGATTGAATCCAAATCTCTAAGATTGGGATTCAGTAGTTGGGATCCTCGAGGGTTTGAAAACACTAAATGGCATCACATAGACTGCTTTTTTTCTCTTGATGCAGACCTGGTTTCAGCAGAAGCAATTGAAGGGTTTTCAGAACTGAAGGTAATTTTGATGGGGTTCAGTTGTTTGATGTAGCTACTGATTATTTCCAATTTTTATCCCTTTTTCCTCATACGGTCAGTACTCTCAGTTTAGAGTTTGCAAAACTATGCATTACCACCAAATTTGTTAACAGAGTTCATTTCATGTAAAATTAAACCCCATTGGTTCAACTTCTTTAGCTGGCAACCATTATTTAGAGCTGCAAAAACCAAAACATCATATGTTTCTATATACATGTAACGTATCTGCTTATTTCGGTTATATCATTTAATTAACATCAGTTAAATCATTGTTATTGTATTTTCTGTTCCAGAACCATATAGTTCTTCAACTGTATAGTTCTTTATAGCACAGTCTTTTGATCTAGAACTTGGTACTTATCCTTTTATTTATCTCTATTCAGAGTAGCGATCAAGAGAAGTTGAAGAAACTGGTAAGCGAAGGTGGTCAATCTTCTAAGAAGGTACTATTTACTACAAGCAACTTATATATGCATCACTTGCACATTGTTGACTTTTATTCTTCACGTAAACTAAAAGTATTTATAAAGAGCTTTTAGTTTGAAGAGTAAATATGTCCAACTTGGGAATACATTCCCTTAATTTATTTGTTCCATTTGGTTAATTTGATGCTCCCAGATTCATGAACTGAACGATATCTTTTTTACCCTTAGTTTAGTGATATCTGAACTGATTAAGCATATTAAAATTGATATGCTACTGAAAAAGATTACGGGAAAAAAATGATATTGAATAGTCTCCATAAGGCTTTCCCTTTTTATCTTTCGGATCTCTTGTTTCAGTGGCTTTTGTTATGGGCTTTGAGGTGTTTGATTGGTCATTATGCTGTTAATTGAACATGACTTGTCTTAATGCTATCAACATACTGAAGTTTGGTGATAGATTGGTTTTCAATTTCAATGATAAAGGTTAAATTGTGTGATGACGCTTTTTTATTAACGTGATTCTCTCTATAGGAGTCTTAACAATAACAATTCTATATATAAGATGCCTCACCTTGCACCTTAAATTGCACCGTCTAGATCTGGAAGAGTAGTGAATACTAAAGCTCATGATTTGTTTCAAAAAGCCCCTAAGGCATGCCTTAGAAAGAAAATGTATAGCAGGGTTTTTATTGATAGCTTAAATTCTTCAATTTTAGGTATCTGATTCACTTGATGAGGTTATTGTCTCAGAGATAGCCTTTTCAGCTGATGATATCAAGGACAATTACAAGGTAAGAGCAGTCAGCATTTCTACTCACTCTTATGTTTTGAATCTTAGCATGTTTCTCTTCAACTGAAATTATTATTTTTGTTTAGGGTGCAACAGTACCACCACAATGGAAGGTGTTCCAAACAATCATATATCTAGAACGGGTGAGTTCTTTTACATTACAGGATTTTAAGGTCAGAAGTTGATACCATGACAAGCTTTGGCATCGCAAGAAGTTACCTCAAATCATAATTTTTTCATTGTAGGATGAAGGCCTCCGTGATTCAAAGAAAATCGCCGCTTTTGATTTTGATGGATGTCTTGCAAAAACATCGGTTCAAAGGTACTCCTAGTCTTAAAATATCAAATGCTTGTAATGGCATGTATAAAATCACCTTATATCTAATATTGTCAATAAAATGTGCTGGACGGGTAAAGGGGTTAGATAGTCAGATCTGTTATTTACAATATAAATTCGTTTGCATTGCAGTTACAGATAGATTTATATATGAATATGTAACTACTTTTCTGTATATATACTTACAGAGTCGGTGCAAAAGCTTGGTCTCTTATGTATGCCTCGATACCAAAGAAGTTGCAGAGCCTGTACAATGATGGCTACAAACTGGTTTGCAATTTCCCTTTATTCATATTTTTGAATACTGTTGTGTTTTTATGTCAGCATTTTCATTTCTTTATGACGCAGGTTATCTTTACAAATGAAGCAAATATCGAGCGCTGGAAGAACAAACGACAAGTTGCTGTGGATTCTAAAATTGGAAGACTTGACAGTTTTATCAAGCTTGTGGAGGTCCCTGTTCAGGTGGGTTGGCAATCTGTTGAACTTTCTTCTTTAATAATATGAACACACAACTTACCTGAGAATTGTCTCTACAGGTTTTCATTGCGTGTGGTGCGAATAAAGGTCAAGAAGTGGACCCTTTTCGCAAACCACAACCTGGAATGTGGCGCATCATGGAACAACAATTTAACTCTGGAATTCCAGTTGATATGGATCAGTACTGATCATTCTTTCAGAACTTTATATATCCATAAAATTCACTTTACATATGGATTAACGGATCTGAATAACCTTTTCTTGTAGATCGTTTTATGTTGGTGACGCTGCTGGAAGACCAGATGATCACAGTGACGCTGACAAGAAGTTCGCCAGGGTAACATAGATAGTTATATTTTTGTAATTATTTAATACTAACACATTGTTATAGAAGCTCAGAAAAATGGATAAACACTAGTGTTTGTGAGCCAACCAATCTGACCCGTATTGGCCTGTATCAAAATATTACCCAATTCCAACCCCGTTCATTCTGCCACTTGTCTTTATATAGGACTCTCGGTCACAACTTTATTCATTTTCACATGATATTACTGGGTAGTTTTCTGAAATTACATTTTCTACGTGGTTGCAGGCTATTGGGTTGAAGTTTTACCTGCCTGAGGAATACTTTGATGCATGAAGATGGCATTTTCTTAGGATCTTATGACAAGCCTACACTTTTGCCCTTTGAGTTGCTCTGATATATATAGAGAGCAATACTCAAGTAGACTTGTAATCATATTAAAATAGGAATCTTATGACATTGGTGACGGCTTTTGTTCCAAGATTAATTCGAAACTTGCTTTTTATCTCATCGCAATTTGTTTAATGTACGATTTTTTGTGCACGCAAATTACAAGCCATGAATACCTTAAAAGGTTCTTTGCAGTTTGCACATCAATTAGCATACTTTCTAGGCTTCTGCATACAATAGAACAAACATTGACAAGACCATTCAGATTTTAGAATGTATGATGATTAATGACCATGGTCTTCTATTACACTTCATTTCTTTTTACCGCCACCAATCTCACCCTCTACTATAGCATGCCTCGTCAAAACAATCTCTTTAACAAGATTTTTATACGTAAAGGGTCTAACTGCAGCTCTCAAAAACTGACCTGGTGGAATCCTACTCTTCTGAATCTTCTTCATTCTTGGACCATAACCCAATTGCTTCCACTCATCCGGGCTTATTTTAGGCCGCCCACGCCTAAGTAGTGGCTCATCCTCATCTTCTTTAGTCTCCTTTTTCCTATCTTTCATCAACTGCGATTGCTTCTCATATACCTTTGTTGCCATATGCGCACTTCGCCTCGCCACAACTTCCATTTCTTCACTGCTATTTACCGCTTTCTTGAACTCTTCTTCCCAGTACTTCTCATCGTCTTCCAAACCATCATCATCATCACCACCTTCAACATCCTCGTCATCATCGTCTTCTTCAACATCACTAAGCTCAGCATCCAACACTATATCGTCCTCCTCTTCATCCTCATCATCTTCCGCATCTTCATTCCAATCCAAAAATTCTGTCTTTGCAGCATCATTGTTCTCGTTCTCATCAGGAGCATCACAACCTAACTCCTCTTCCTCCAACTTAGCCTTCCATTCCTTAGTATACGGATGAAGCAACTCAATCGGATGATTCCCAAGCAAAAACTCCAAACACTTTGACTTCTTTTCATCACTCGCTTTCTCAAACGCCTTAACCACATCATCCACAAATGCTTTTGGGTTAACTCTCAAAATCTTACACAACCCACCAAAATAAGTACACATTTCCACCCTGCCATCATCACTTTCCAACTGGCACATAAAATCTTGTTCAGTTTCAGGGTCAAGCAAAGGTGTCATCGCTTTAAAAAACTCATCTTGAGGCTCAAACCTACACTGATAAACCGGTCTTTTCACATATATAATATCGGGTCTCATCCATGCTGCACACTTTGTAATCAACGCCCTAGTTCTATTCCCAAGCCTACCCATCAAATTCCACTTATCTAACCTTTGTTTCCCACTTTCAACCACAACTTCGCTAACAAGAGTCCATTGCTCCCACGGTAATTCCGAAACCCTCCATTTCGGATGCCTAACAAACACCCAAAAGTATCGGAAACCAACACTTTTATCCAACGTATCCAACCTTTGCCCAAAATCCTGACTCATTTCAAACTGCTCAATCTTTTCCCACTCTTCTTGATCCCTAACTTCACCAATCAAAGTCACATTCTCATCCGAATACCGACCCCTAATAGGCTCACCTAAAACCACCCCACGCCACGAATACGGCCCAAACTCACCATACTTGTACCAATCATACGGATGCTTAAGATTAGGGTCATCTTTATCCATAAACTGCACCATTCTATCATATCCTAACCCTATCATTTGCAACTCATCTTCACTAAAATTATTAGGATAATTCCCATGAGGATTCTTAAGCCTATAAAACAAGTTCTCAGCTAGCTTCTTACTCTTTCTCCTCGCATTTCGCTTCGCTTCTCTTCGAAGTTCCGCATTGCCTTCGATACGGCCCCCGGAACTGCCCCCGGGTTGCTTTTTACTTCTGCCAGCATATGATCGAACAGTTGGTCTGCATGAAGCAGTTTTTGGGTTAAAAAGTGAGTTTATTGATAAGGGTTTTGGGTTTTTTTGAGATGGGTGAATTGGGTTTATGGTTTTGTGAAAAGGGTTTGAAAATTTTGTTAAGGGAGAAGGTGTGAAGGTTGAAAAATAGGGTTTTGTTAGGGTTTTAGGGGTTTGTGGAAGCATTTTTGTGACTAGTGAAAACAGAAGAGATAAGCTCCACTGTTTGACTAGCAATCTTTAAAGTTTAGGGGCCGTTTGGTTTGACGTCCATAATGATAATCGGTATGGATTTGATATATGGGTGAAATAGGAATGACTATAAGTTAAGGAATTAATTCAATAAATGTTGTTTGATAGGATAATTAGGTTTTGGTATTATAATTTTAAAAATGATATAATGCTTGAAAATGAAAGGGAAAGTGGTGGGCTCGGGAATCAAATTTCATACCACACTATTTTGGTGCCTATGAAGTATGGCCATATATGTTCTATCATTTTCTTTTTGAATTCCAATGTTGACTAACCAAACAATTGTAATGGAATGAAATCCATTGATTGATTCCGATTAAAGCATATCAAACACACCCTTAAACTTTTATGCTCTCTAATGGTCCGTTTGGTATGTAATGGTATTCAGGATGGGTATTGGTTTGATAGTAAGGGAGGAGTGAGAAAATATAAAGGGGTGTTTGTTTTATTTTAGGTAATGAAAATAGAAATGATAATGAGAACGCAAAGATATGTAATGACGATTCTCATTATAATTGATTATGCTTGGTTTAAATTATCTATATATCAACCAACTTTTTATAAATAAACTACGGTGGTGTTTGTTTTTTCAGAAATGCTTCTTAACAACGTCTTAATCTAAATCTCTTATTGAACTAGATGTGAAGAGTGTGTCTTAACACCTCTTAATGTCTTTTTTTTTTCTTACTTTTTTTGTTTTTATTTTTTTCTACTTTGTTATGATTTTTTTATTTTGGTCTTTTTTTCTTTTCATTTTTTGATTTTTTTTCTTGTTTCACCTTTGTCTTTTGTATTAAAAGTATTAAATAGAATCTTTTGTTATATAAAGAGTGTATAAGATGATATGTGTCAGCTCATATTTTGTTCAAATTGAAGGGTACGATTTCGGACTCGTACATCTCAATTCTAACGCGACTCATTTAGTTAATCGTTTTAAGAAGTTCAATTCAAAATTTAAATTGATTATATTTTAATTTTTTTTTATTTAATGAAGTTTATTTCTTGTGCGAATGCAATCTTTTTATATTTAATATTTAAAAACTATAGTTTAACACATCTAGACATTTTTACCAAAACAAACAGTTTTATTTCATTCAAATTCAGATTTCTCAACCACTTATTCAGATTAAGATGGAAATCAGATTCAAACATTTCTACTGAATATTCAGATTCAGATATGCGAATCAGATTCAAATCCAGAATCTCTTAATAAACAAATAACATCTGCCTTTAAAAAAATATCACACTTTCCAAAATACTTTGAATTTATCGCCAACACTTTTGATAAATCTTCGACCTATAAAAATTTTTTATCTTTTATCCCATTGGTAGTAAAAAAATTAAATTCACTATTACATAATATAGTAGCCAAATGAAACTTTTATAAAATATATATAACCGTAATTGCTACTGTTGCAACAAAGCTACACAAAAAAATAATGATAGTTTTGTAAATTTTATATCTCCAAGTAGAAATCGTTATTTTCGATAATACAATTGTCAAAAATGACTATATTAAAAGAAGAAGTTCAATAAAAGAAAAAAGAAAAAAGAGAAAAAAGAAATAAGGTAATGAAACGTGCGGAGTGACTTTGGGAGAAAAAAAGGAAAAAAACAAAATGTGGATAAAATCATTACTCGGATCATTACCTCCAAATTAAAGAGTAATGATGGATTACCTAATACTATAGGTAATGGTTCATTGCATTATACCAAACCAATTACCACTAATCATTTTTATTATCATTTTTTACCTCTTAATACATCTAACCAAGCACAACTTTAGTTTTTAAAATTTAGATTTGATATAAAGAGAGAAAATATATTATAAATAAAGATATTATTATTTTATAAAATTAAATATACTATATACTATTTTTATATAAAAGAAGAGAATTAGAGAAAGATAGAATGGTTTGTAAGGTAGTCCCACACTTTTGCATAAAACATGGCTATCTTGCCAGGATTTGCACAATCAAAATATTTTGAAATCAATTTTGTATCCTAATACCGAAAATGAAACAAAACAATTGAGGGGGCGTTTGGTGTGTATACAGGAATGGCTATGGATATGGGTATGGTGATGGGTTTGTAAATCCACCACCATAGGTGGGTATAAAAAAGCCTATTTTTATGGGTTTCATGCCTATTTTTTAAAATCAAACCCATAAACCAAACAACTACGTTGGGAATGAAAGCATTCCTTCATTCCCATATGTTCAAACCAAACGGCCCCTAATATTGTAAATGGTATGTGTCACTTGATAGGTAGAAAGAAACCATGGCGAGGCATTGTGTGGGACCTATGTTGTAGAAAGAAAAGTATTGGTCGGCTTGGAAAAATCAATCAAGAAGGTTGAGGCCATTGACTGACGGGAGGTTAAGCTTTGATGGTCGAATTTGGAGGTCGCGGTTGTGTAGTTGTGAGGTAGACGGTGATGTGTGGCGGTCGTTGGGTGGAGTTTTGGCGATGGTGGAAATGAGTTAGGATGTTTGCTGATATTGAATCGAGCTGGCCTGCTTGTTGTGATGATGAAACGACATGTTGTTCATTGTTTATTTTGGTGGAAGCAACAAGTGTCTGATATGTTTTCAACCATGGCAAACATGGTTTCCTCAGTTGGGGGTGTGTCACGTTTGAGAGGCATAGTAAGAAATGATGAAAGCACCAAATAGCATGTAGCTAATTAAGTTAGCAAATCTCTAAGAAATCAAGATAGAAACTATAATGCTTTGAACCAATTTTCTGTTATGTTTCTATTTCATAATGCAAGCCTCTAAATAGCCAAATTACAGTGCATGTCTTCTTAAACATAAGAAAGAAAACTACTAACTAAGAAGTAAATAATTAAACGTGAGAGAAATGCATAAAGTGTAACGACCCACTCCGGAAAGGAGGCCGAAACGTCATGATCATGGTGTCATATCAAAGCATAATAAGGCATAAAGTCA
>BQNB010069812.1:0-27376 GCA_026074375.1 Tanacetum coccineum
TAAAAACCGAAGCCCAATACACATGCATAGAACCAAGGACCGATCTAACAAGTTGAAGCCTTCCAGTCGCCGAGAGCGATTTATGTCGATAATTAAGACACGACTCCGCGAAACTATAAACCTGAAACCTTACGTTAACAGTTAAAATAAAACGAAGAAGAAGAAGTGATAGCGCATGAAATTTTTTATATATTATATTATTGTTTAAAATTTGAATTTTATAATTATAACCTCTTTGTTTTCAAAAAGTTCAACTTTAGCCCTTGGTTAAGAAATAGCTTTACTATTAACCCTTTGTCTTTAAAAACATGTTTAGTTCTAACCTTTCACTTTAAAACAATTTTAATTTCAACCTTTTTTTACTTTTCAATCATTTTCACTTTTAATTTGTTTTGTTTTTCAAAGTTTAATAGTTAACTTTTAGTTTAATCATTTTCATCGTTCGTCCTTATTTTAAGTTTTTACAATCGTTAATTAAAATCAAGCACCTTATCGTCAATAACGATTTTTTTTTCGAATAACAAACCACAACAAATCACTTTATCTACTTAAGATTCGTACTTCATTCACAACAAATCATATAAAATGGAAACGAAAGATACAATTTCTTCGTATTCAGAAACAAAAAATGTGCATGCAATAAAATATAAAATGTCAAAAGCAAAAGAGAGATGCATGGCATATTTTTGTTCTCTTCATTCACATTTCAGGTTCTTTCTAAAGAAGACTTAAAAGGCACTCGTATCGAACATGGATTCAAACGGGCATTCATGTCACTCTTTGGTCAAGATAATGATACTTTCACAAGTATGATGCTTCTCAACGTAGATCAACTACAACAGCAACTTGACAAAGACGAATTTCAAGAAGATGGATCCATGGCAGCCTTTTAGGTGATCAAGAGACAATTTCAGATGTTCATAGATTCGCAGTTTACTTTAGATTATGACAGTCAAATGACAGACAAGTATTTTGCTGCATACACTAGTATCGAAATTAAAAAGTTCAGAGAAACATTACTTCAACACATGAGTAATGTTAAGAAATCTGTTGCTGAAAGAACACGTCATCAAAGACAGTATGATCGAAGGGTGAATAAAAGACAGATGCAGAAGCAAGAGAGTAAGATTGATACGGGTAAAGCATTGGATGCTGATCTGGCTGTCAAAGAAAGCACTAAGATAGAATTCGAAGTGCAGGATAAAACAGTAGGCCAGGGAATGATACAAATACCGATGATGCTGATATTAGACCCGTATATGACGAAGAGCCAATGACTGAGGTACAATTGACTGCTGAATGTAATATCTTTGCTACAGGACAACAACATGCTGAGCAACCTGAAATCATTAATGAAGGTAGGGTTGACCAGTATACTGAAGAATGTCAAGTTATAAGTCCTTTGCTTGATTCATCACCTGATAACCAGACAACTGAATACTCAAAACAATCTCTCGAGTCTGAAAATATTTTACTCAAAAAGACCGTTGCCTAATTTCAAAAAGATTTTTCAAGAATGGAAGCACATTGTATTGCTCTTGAACTTAAATATCAAAATCAATCTGTAAAATCCGGGCAACATGGTCAATTTTTGAAAGAAAAAAGTAATGAAGCCAAGATTAAACGTGACATGGATGAAATTGAAACAATAAACATCGAATTGGAACATAGCGTCGCTAAATTACTTCAAACATACATGCTGGCAGGTTTAAGCAAAATAGGCTACAGACACTGAAACATGTTCTCTCATATATGGTAATAGGTTGTATTATTGTGGAAATATCTCTTTGGCATATATGTACTACATTTCTGCTAACAAATATATGAACAATAGTTTCTTCTTGATGCCCGATCTTACTTTTCCTAAAGTGATCACCTTCCACTAACATTACATAACAATTAGGAAATAACAAGTTTACCTTCACAACTTAAATTATGATTTAGCTATTAACAAGTTTACCATTACTGCTTAAAAATTAATTATACAATGGAATTCATATCAACCCAAACAAGTAACAATCACATGCACTTTAGGCATCATATGTGTATCCTAGGTAATTTTGATACTGATTTTTAGATTGTGTTTCCTTTAAGTCAACTTATTCTAGCAATTAAATTTTTATGGACTGCATTGTCACTTAACATCTATATTTATAAATATATATATTATAAAGTTTAATGTGGTCATCATGTGTGTGTTTTTATGCACAGGTCAAGGAAGTATATAAACCGTGCTATTGAGCATGAATGTTGTGGTATTCATCAGCTACTTGTGAATGCCATCAAAAGGTAGTGGATATATTACTTGCAATTGCATATGCGATAAACCAGGTAATGAAGCCATAAGTTAAGTTATATATTTAACCGCATGAAGGTAAAAAAAACGACATCATTGGTCTTTTTACGGTTTATTGTAAGTCTACGGTATACATGAAGATGGTCCCAAGTACAGCCTGACCTTTTGAAATCAAGAACTTTTTACGCGTGTTTCATTGGTTTGCGTTGCAAAAGTAGTAAGTTTCCTGTTTGATATTTGATTATGAAAAGTATCCATGTGTAGCATTTTTTGTCACTGTCCTTTGGTCCATAACTATAACTCATATTTTACATTTAGGAGAATATTATATAATAAGTATGACATACCCTTACAAGAACTTTTATCTGCAGTTGCATAAACCGGTAACAGCTTTGATCACAACCTTATAATGCGAGGTAACACATTGGAAGTATGTAACTATTATTGATAATTTTGATGACGTATTATTAGGAGTTGCTGAATAGAACTGTTCTTGTTGATACTTCTCCTGAGAGTGACATGATTATGAATCTGCAGTTTGGCAAACAATTGGTTTTATTTTCATATTATGTTTCATTTACTGACATTGGTCTCATTTACTTTTACTTATTAGTTCTTAGTTTAAGAAGGCAAAATTGTTTGTACATAATCTTTAAGCTTTTATGGCTTCATGTATAGTTCAGTTACTCATGCCATGAACCTTTTTATTAATTTACATTCGAAATATTTATAGAAGTTATCTTTGTTTTTTTTTTCATCTTAGTGTGTAAAATGTCAAAATGTGGTTGACTGAAACATGGAACTGTAGTTTTGCTAACCGGCTAAGCTAAACCGAATGCAGGATGTTAAATGTTAAATGCAAGATTATAGAGAAACATATTTATGCAATATTATCATAGTTCTTGCAAAATTTTAGAGTTTATACATAAAACCTGATATGGTTGTTAGATGTGTTATGTGAATGGGATATAATGCTTAGTGTAATGCATGTGAGGCCTAAACTTTGATCTTGATCTACTATTTTTTAATCAAATAACAAAGCTAGTGCAACGCACGGGTCTCAATGCGTCATGATATTCTTAAACTTTTATAAATATTATCTAACTCAAATAAATTATTGTCTTTGTTGTTTGACCAAGTTGTAAATTCCATTCTTATGGTTTTAAAGTTACAAGAGGCCTCTGTATGGAAAAACTTTAAGTGTGTTTTAGTCTTTGGCTAAAGTGAAATGACTAATATACCATTGCCTTCTTGTCACACCCCGTCATAAGCAAAAGCACGAGAATTCAACAAAATGATCAATCATAACACAAGATACATAATAGAGAAAACTAAAATGAATTAATAAAAGTGTCATGATGACCATCAATCTCAAAACAACCTTGAGTAATGTCCCAAATCAAGAACACAACACATAGTCGCCAATTATTACAATCATAAGCCCACGCAAGGGTCCACACAATCTTAAACCTCAATCCTTAAGAGAACCAAATCCATAACAAACATCAAATGCAAGACTTCTCAAACAAGATTCCTACGGGATTCTCTAAAAGTCTGCTACATGCACCACAACCTTAACGATCATTAACTTCACCTGAAAATGATACTCAAAAACGTCAACAATAATGTTGGTAAGCTTGTAGGTTTGACTCAAAACCCAGTCGTTGTGCCAATCATTTAAAAAGTGGACAATAGTGCTATATGACAGTGAATATATGTAAGCAAACCCATGACTTAGCATCCTCGTTAATCATGTGCGATGACCTAGCATCCTCACTAGTCACCAAAACCAGCATATACCAATGCTCTTGGAGCCGCAACTCCGATATGTCACTTACGCACCTAAAAGGCCTACCAGCTGGAGCACTATATTAGGGCAGGACCACAACCCTTGCCATGCTAAATACAGTACATGCCAGTAAAATCACAACTCTTGCCATGCCAAACACAGTACATGCAAGTAAAATCACATTACATATATTCACATAGCAGTCATAAGCACATAAATTGTTCTAAAACAAAACCACATTTTGCACAGCCAGAAAACAGTTCAAAACACATGTGAGTATCATTTTCCCCCAATGGAAAAGATTTTTAAAAATGGGGCTATGAGAACTTGTTGGAAACACAAAAAGTGTCGGTCACTTCCAAGTTGTAATAGTCTTAGCTCGTAGTTTATGTACAGCCAACTCAGTATCACACAAGCAAATGTAACGACGTTCGAACATGACCTAGTCCAATTAATGTCCCATTTTAATCATTCATTTCCAAAACAGTTTTCAGGTTTGTTGCAAAGAGGTTAGACGCTTGTTGTATGGTAATCTTAAACGTATGTTGCATAGAGGTTTGTTGCATAGTGGTTGACGACTTAACTCCAAAAATACCATATCAAACCCATATTTTAGTATAATATACTTATATTATTTAAGTAAAATAGTTAAGTAATAAAAGATAATAAATATATCCCGATAAATTCATTCGGTACACTTAGTTACCATAAATATACCATTTATACTACACGAAATGAAACGTTTATTTACGTTAAACATTTTAGGGAAGTTTCGAGAAAAAATATATTTTTTGTCTTTTAGTCGACTTATTAAAATAATAAAATAATAATATTTTATTATTAAATTGAAAAATCACGTTTCGGGTAAAAATTCTAAGTATAGACTTTTTACGAAATTTCGGCATGACCCATACGTTTATATAACGTTTCCCAAGGTTTTTAAACCTATTTTTCAAACAATTTCCAACATTTCGATACTTTCCGACCATATTCCTAAAAATCACATTTCACGATGTTTACCAAAATACATTCTCAAAACGACTTTCAATATAACTTCACAAGTATTTTTCACTTCCCAAAAGTCCGTTAAAACTCCCAAAACAACTAGTTAATGCTTATTGGGCTTTAGGGCCCAATAAGGGTCCATTAAGGTTTTTATATTATCCAAAATATGTTCTAAGCCCAAAACCAAGGCCCATTAGTATGCATAGCTTAAATCAATAAGTAAGAAAGTAATCCGGACCACAATAAGCCATCAAATAAGCCACGGTTTATTGATGCTTATTGGGTCGTGAGCCCATAAGCTCCAAAATCTATATACTTAAGCTTAAAATAAGCTAATAAGCCATGTATCGTATATGGTTATCACCATAAGCTATAATAATAGTCCACAAAAATACGACATACTAGGGTAATAACCAAAAACACTTTCCTTAACATCCTCAAAATTTTCGAGAGCCAATAAGCTCAAAATATGCCCAATAAGCTATTATCCAAAATAGACTAATTAGCAATATATGTTTTTCAACCATCACGACCACAATAGCAAAACTAACAAAACTTTATCCTTCTTGTATTTCTATTCGAACCAAACGCACCCTTTTATAGCCTTTTGCAAACTTTTCATTTTCGATTTTTAACTAACAGACCGTACAACTAACATATATGCATCATTTAATATATAGAAGTACAAGTTAAATCAAAATTTGACAAACTTACTAAGAGGGTTTTCAAAAGAGCGAGAACGAACACAAACCGATTACCCAAACGTAGTTTTAACAATAACCCAAGCACTATAATCAACCCAATACTCCAAGACTCTTCATGTTTTTGATCAAATTTCAAAAATTATAAGTGTGTGTGTGTTCTTAGTTCGGACGCAAGAAGAGAGAAAAGAAAGAAGTGTGAAGTTTAAAAATGAGAAATGTGTGTTTTAGGATGGATACAAAACCATATAAGCCAAATCTTATATACTATCAAAGGACCAAGGAGCTAAAAATAAGCCATTCTTGTCCCCTATGAGGCTTGAACCGGAATCGGCATCCAAAGGGACTTGGGATTGCTTCTTTTTGTGTCGGGTTCACTTAAAGCTAAAAAACCATGATCGTAAAATATTTCCCGAAGTTACTTAGCGTTTTTATTCATCTTAAAAATACTTTTCTAATAACTTAGAGTATTTACTTGACATATTTCCACGCTTTATTCCTCAAAAACTCATTTGTACAATTACGGACGTGTTGGGACTCATTTTTCAGCATTTCTCACAATTCACGGGCCAAACCACCCGGAACATAAATAACATAATACTACCCTCTAAAAAGGATTATTATACACCATAAACCCTAAAACACCTCAATCGCATAGATTTACCACCGTCAACGCGGTACATATTCTAATAAAACTGACAAACGCCAAATAGTCAAAGGACTAATATTAGACTATTCAAAACACAGAAAAGACAAGGGTTACAATTTATATTGTGCGCCATACTTTTCCCCTCGATCAGCCTATAAATAGAGGAGAAATTCACATCATCTCACACACACTTCCACAACAACTCTTTCATCAATCTACACCATCTAATCATGAATCTACAAGTGTGGTGACAACACCTTAAGGGTTCGGGACTCTAGGAATTGGTGTTTTGGGTTATTAATAATAGTTTTTAGTTGGGAAAACTTATAATCGCTATCTTTGATCTTGTAAAAGTTGGCACACTTCTATTATCTTTTGATATGAAAGTTTCTGAATTTTATGAGTTTAATATGTGTGTTAGTTGTTTGATTATGGAGTAGTCTTCTTGTGTTTGTTTGGGCGATATGTGACCTTTGATATAGAACGTTTGGATATGTGTTTATTGGATTGGTAAAACATTTCTTCCCAAAGAGTACCACACCTTTCCAAGGTGACACTTTGAGCAAGACATAATCACCTAGACTAAACTCTAAAGGCTTCCTCCTCTTATCAGCATAACTTTTCTGACAATCACGCACAACCTAAAGTCTATCCTTAATCTGCGAGATCTTCTTGTGGACTTCTTGCACTAAACTCAGGTCCCTATAAACTAACTAAGACTGGACAGTCCCGCTCATCGTGTGACCTCGACTCAACCTTGCCTCTCACTGCGATGATAATCGAGGAACGACCTTTCTACCATACTAAGCTCGAACGGCGCACATCTTATACTAGAATGATAATTATTGTTATACAAAAACTCTACCAATGAAAGATGAACGTCCCAACTTCCCTCGAAGTTAAGGACGCATGCCTTAAGCATATCTTCCAAGTTCTGAATTGTACACTCACTCTGACTGTCGGTCTGAGGGTGGTAAGCTGTACTCATGTCTAATCGGGTTCCTAATGCCTCTTGAATTGACTGTCAAAACCTTGATGTGAACCGACTATCACAATCAGATATGATCGAGATCGCCACACTATGCCTAGCAAAAATCTCATTCAGGTACAACCTAGCCAATCTATATATCCTAAAATCCTACGCATAGGTAGAAAAGAGCAGATTTAGTTTAATCGGTCCCATAATTGGCTCCCCGATTGTATCATGTCCACTACTAGTCCTTGGTAACTTAGTTACAAAATCCATTGCTATCCCTTCCTATTTCCATTCGGGAATCTCAGGTTGCTACAGCAAGCCAGACGGCCTTTGATGCTCAGCTTAACCTTCAAACAAGTCAAACACCTACTCACATACACAACTATGTCTTTCTTCATTCCCGGCCCCAATCCTATCTTTAAAGGTCATAAAACATTTCATCAGCTCCGTGGGTGTATAGTATGTACTTTGACTTATGGGCTTCGTTCATAATCAGGGTTCTCACATCACCCTTCAAAGGAACCCATATTCGATCCAGGTAATACAAAGCTCCATCGTTCTTAAATTCAATCATCTCATCTAAACCTTTCTGCAATCCCGCAGACTTATTAGACGCCTCCTTCTGAGCTGCTAGTATCCTATCCTTGATACTCGACCGAAGGGTCATATTCATAGCTCTAACTCTCTTAGGTTTCATATTTGGCATTTTGAGTCCGTTTTTGGTTATTTTAGCTCGTTTTTAAAGGTAAAAAGTATGTGTAATTAAGCACATACCAGTCCTTTCCAGCTTTTGTTATTTCTCTTTTTGCTCTTAGTTAAGTGTGAAATAGGTGTAGTAACAAAGTTTTTAAGCCTGCCTATTGTTAAATTGAGTATTGGTCATATTGTGTGCATACTGCATCAGCAGCATACATTGACAAATTACCTTTTTCAATCTCTAAGTGTTCTCGTTTTAGAATTTCCTTTAGCCTTTTCTTATAAGTTAGTAAAATAAGATTAGGAAAATTAGAAAAATCATTTTAGGTTTAATTTTAGATAATTTAGGTTTTAAATGTCGCGTTTTTAATCCCCGTTTACATTTTATGCTTACGTGTTTAATTGTCATTTCTTGCTTACATGTTTTCGTACATTTATCTACTTGTCATTTATTTTTATTAGGATTTATACAACCAAATCAAAATCTTTGAAACCATTCAAAACGCGCAATCACGGACTTATCCGATTCTCAATTCACACTTCGTCGAGGGAATACGACCCGGGAGGTTTTTTAAGACAACTTTGGTTAAAAGTTCGTTTCTTAAACCCGAAGGAAAATACTTACTATACTATTATTTGATATAATCCTTATATACTATAAATATATATTTACGTATAGCGTATTCGAAGCGTATCAACTAACAGTACTAAATTTTACTAACAGTAGTAACTAGCAGTGGTAACTTTATACTACCAGTACTAACTACTTAGCATAATTTCCATTATGTACCTGAGCAGTAGTAACTCTAAGAATCGTTAAAGTCTTTTAAGTCCCAACAAGCTTTTTAATAAGCTAATAAGCTACGTAGTTCCTTTAGATATCCAAATAGACTATCAAATATGCTCACAAAAATAAGACACCATAGGTAAATAACCAAAACCATTTTCCTTATAATCCTTTATCCCAACCAAAACTCATTAAGCATAAAATAAGCCGAATAAGCTTATCCTTTAAACTAGAAAATAAATAAGCTGTATAGCATATAAATGTTTTTCAACTATCACAACCAAGACATAAAAATGATAAACCGTTGTTCCCTTTTTTCTCCAGTTTGAACCATACAAGCTCCCTTTTATTCATTTAGAAATTTTAGTTCAGGATTTTTAGAAAATGCACAGTACAACCTTCATATATGCATCATTATACATCCAAAAATATAAGAATGTTTGTAAAAAGAGGACTTACAAATGAGGGTTTGGAAAGCAAGATCGACACGAAGCCAACAACCCAACGTTGTTTCTTTTAATACCCAAACCTTTAGATTCAACCTAAAACACATAGATCTTCATGTTCTTTATCACAGTTGTAAAATTTCAAATGTTTGCGTGTGTGTTTATTTCGGATGAGCAAACCACAAGAAGAAACAAGTGTGTGTGTTTTCAAAACATGCAACATGTGTGTTAGGATGAAAACAAAACATATAGTGCCAAAACCATGTACCAATAAGGGACCAAAGTGCTATAAACTAGCTTCATTGTCCCCTATGAGACTCAACTCGCGGATCAGATCCAAGGGGGTCTTGGGTTGCTTAGTTTTGTGTCGGTTTCCCTTAAGACTCATTGTTCATGATTTTAAAATGTTACCGGATGTTTCCTTGTATTTTTAATGAACTCAAAAATACTTTTACAAGAACTTAGAATATTCACACGACACCTTTTATAGTTAAAATTCCTTAGATTCGATTTGAACATTAATAGACTTTTTGGGACTCGTTATTAGATACTATAGCTTTCTATGGGACAGACTTCCTGATACATGATCAACATAGATAAAATCATCTAAAAAGGATTAGCATAAGCACTATACATATTAGATAACCAAGATAAACATTGATTCACCACCATCAACAAGGTAACTTGATCTAACTGAATAACAAGAGTCTAAAAGTCAAAGGACAAAATTAGATCACATAGATTCTAGAAAAGTGCAATGGTTGCATTCTACCCCTCCTAAAAATCAATTTTGCCCTGAAATTCAACTAGTGCTAGAGCTAAAAAGTTGCGGATACATGGGTTTCATTTGATCCTCATGCTTCTACGTAAACTCAGGTCCTCGTTTTGAAGTTGTTGTACAAATCATCAATGCTCATAGTTTCAATTTCAAGCTTATTCATCCATACTACTACATGAGTGTTCCTCTCAGGGGCAAGCTGCTCAAAAATTTTGAATTTAAATCTTCTTGAGAGATGACCACACCCAAAATTGCAAGCCTACTAACAATCTTCTAGAGCCTGTTGAAAATAGAGTCAAGAGACTCTGTGCTTGATGCACTGAAATTTTTATATTGTTGCTTCAAAAGTGTCTTCTGTGTTTTCTTAGTAGCTTCATTGCCTCCAAATCATGTTTCAATGGCAGCAAACATTGTTTTAGCATCAGGGTACTAACTGAATGTAAGTTGATGTTCATTGGGAAGAGCCATGAGTAGCAAGCTTCTAGCCTTCACATCATTCTTTTTGTTGGTCTTTTCTTCAGTAGTTACATGTACAAACATCTTTGTAACTAAAGTCCCATTCTCTTGTGCTATTTGTGGTACATATACCCATGAGTTACCATTCTCTATGACCTCCCATAGAGCATAGTCTTGTATCTGGAAGTACTGCTTAATTCATATCACCCACATCTCATACTTACCTAGTTTGAGTATGGGTAACTTAGCAGTAGTATTACCATGTGTAGATTTAAATTCCATGACTTCTAGATCAAAGTTTCTCAAAGCAAAAGCTCTGATACCACTTGTTGATCCCAATCCTTGATCGATTCCTTAGGTTGTCTAAGGTTATATTACCTTGGATAAATCCAAAATAACTTGTTGTTGAAACTTTGTATGTATACTAAAGTGTATGTGGAATCTACACCTTAATACCTAGAAGTATAATGAATAGAACAGTAATCGTGAATGAACAAAGATATAACCAAACGCTCTAATATTATTAGATCAATAATACGAGTACACTTCACCAGTACTAGGGTTTACAACCTTGAAGCTTTTCTAAATCGACTTGACAACTATGAAAACTTATAAACTCGTAAAACTTATGTATTCCAACTAATGCCCTAGAGCCTCCTTTTATAGACTAAGAAGTCCTAGTCGGCTTATAATACATTCCTAAGATATCATAATCTTTTCTAAATATAAACATAATCTCTTAAAAAAATACTTTATACATATCTTGTACAAAAATATCTCAATACTTATCTTCACAAGTATTCTTGTTCTCCAAACAATCTTTATCTCTTTAAACCGTCTTTATCCTCTTGACAGTAGTAAGTCTTCAAGCAGTTGTAATCAGCAGCATAAACTTTTTGTACCAGCAGCACTAATAAACATAAGCAGTAGTAACATTAGTACTAGCAGTACTAATATATACTCACAGTAGTAACATGTACTAGCAGTCTTAACATTACTACTAGCAGCACTAACTACTTAGCTTATATTTTAGTCTTCAACTCTGAGCAGTGTTAACTTCAACTAACAGCAGTAACTTTATGCTAACAGTACTAAATTATACTAACAGTAGTAACTAGTAGTGGTAACTTTATACTACCAGTACTAACTACTTAGCATAATTTCCATTATGTACCTGAGCAGTAGTAACTCTAAGAATCCTTGAAGTCTTTTAAGTCCCAACAATCCTCCCCTAAACTTGATGTTCATCTTCTGAATCTTCAAGTTTCTTTGTTAAAAGTCTTCATCACTATCAGGAAGATGCATTCAAACCTTTTATTGACCCTTTTGCTACTTTACTATAAGCTTGAGTAGTTGGTAGCATATCTCATTCCAATAATCAGTTTGAAGTTTCTTGTTTAGCATATTTGTGATTGTGATTGGTGTGAGGGGATATCTCTTTTCAACTAACATAAAGATGTGGACATTTTCAAACCTTACAAAGTGCACTCTACATGAATCATACAACTTCCAAATAGTCAATTCATTTTCAAATTTTAGTTCAGGATTTTTAGAAAATGCACAGTACAACCTTCATATATGCATCATTATACATCCAAAAATATAAGAATGTTTGTAAAAAGAGGACTTACAAATGAGGGTTTGGAAAGCAAGATCGACACGAAGCCAACAACCCAACGTTGTTTCTTTTAATACCCAAACATTTAGATTCAACCTAAAACACATAGATCTTCATGTTCTTTATCAAAGTTTCAAAAATTTTAATGTGTTTGTGTGTGTGTTTATTTTGGAAGAGCAAACCACAAGGAAGAAACAAGTGTGTGTGTTTTCAAAACATGCAAGATGTGTGTGTGAGAAATGAGATGAAAACAAAATCATATAGTGCCAAACCATGTACCAACAAGGGACCATAGTGCTAAAAATTAGCCTCCTTGTCCCCCACAAGGTTCGACTAGATATAGGTATCCAAGGGGTCTCGGGTTGCTTTGTTTTGTGTCGGTTTCCCTTAAGACTCATTGATCATGATTTTAAAATGTTACCTGAAGTTTCCTAGTATTTTTAATGAACTTAAAAATACTTTTACATGAATTTAGAATATTCACACGACACCTTTTATAGTTAAACTTCCTTAGATTCGATTTGAACATTAACGGACGTGTCGGGACTCGTTATTAGACATTACAAGCTATTCATGGGGCAAACCTCCCAAATCATGATCAACATAGATAAAATCCTCTAACAAGGATTAACATAAATAGTATAAAGATTTGCTAACCAAGATCAACATAGATTCACCACCATCCAACAAGGAACTTGTATCTAACAAAAAAAAAAAAAAATAAAAAAAAAAAAAATAATAACAAAGAGTCAAAATCAAAGGACAAAAATAATCAAATAGATTCCAAAAAGTGCAAGGTTTTGCATTCTACCCCCCTAAAGATTAATTTTGTCCTGAAATTCAACTAGTGCTAGAGCTAAAAAGGTGCGGATACATGGGTTTCATTTGATCCTTATGCTTCTACGTAAACTGAGGTCCTCTTTTTGAATTCCACCAAACCTTGACATAGTTCTTTTTGTCACACATCTGTGAGACACTAAAAATATTAAATTTTAACTCATTGACAAAGTATACATCTTTAAAATCAAGGCTATCAATTTTAAGTGTTCCTTTACCAGAAATTCTACCACCACGTGCTCCTCCTCCAAATGTAACATAACCTCTAACAAATTCTTTGAAATCTGAGAGATAAGCTATGTTCCTAGTTATGTGCCTTGAGCATCCACTGTTAACAAATCATGTATCATCTTGTTGTGGCTTGCCCTGCACATAAAAATAAGGAAATTAGATTCCTTTGGGGACCCAAGCCATTACTGACTTGGATTTGCCTCGTGCATCAATGTAGTTGTGTCTTTTAAAAGCAAGTGATGCACCATTAGGTTTGGTAGGTCTCCAAACCCAACATGTTGAGGTCTTAACAACATTTACCCCTTTTGCCCTAACAACATTAATTGGTCCTGTATATGACCAAGCAGTATTACCTGCTTTGGGCCTTTCAGTATAATAGTGTCTCTTGGCAGTATGCACATATCTTCTAGTTAATGCTGTTTGCTTATGAAAGGGCCTTTGAGCAGTTGATTGTGCTTGTTTAGAAAAATGTGACATTGATTTAGCACTATGAACTGCAGGTTTGGGGTGAGCAGTATTAACAAGCCTAACAACATTAAGTGGTGTGAGGCCAGTTTTCAACAAAACTGCTCTTGGAGTCATATTCCTGTGTACACTAGGGTGTGTGGTTTTGGCATAATAGTCATATTCTACCCTATTGTAATTATTTCTAGATACTATTATTTTTCCTTGATAGTGATCACAGTTAATCTGCAAATGATTAAAACTTCCACAAATGAAGCAAGCTTTGTTAAACATCACAAAATCTCTTCCTAGTTGATTGGACTTCTGTCCATTCCAATTCCTTTGATTCCCTCTAGGAGTTTGTGATCTATACATCTCTGCATACCTAACTGACTTTTTAACTGGTTTTTCATGATTTTTAGGTTTAACAAACTCTACCTTTTTATCAACAGGAAAAACAGTTTCTTTATCAACATTAAGTGAAGACTCAACAAAGCTACTTGTGTCTTTTGATACTTGTTCTTCTACCAAAGACTCATCAGAATTTTCCTTAGAATCATCTGATTTTTTATCACAAACAACATTAGACTCTTGCTCACTATTCTCAGTACCATAACCTTTGAATTCAGGCTCTTTGAATTCATCAAGACCAGAATAAGACAAATCAAGCTTTTTAGGTCTATTATAGATTAAAGGATGAGGTGGAGGAACTGCACTATATCCCAAACCCTTTTTACTTTTGTCAGTTATCTGACTCCCTAACAACTTGTCTAGGTCTTTTGAGGCCTTATCAAATTTCTTAATTTTAAATTCAATGCCCTCTTTTTCTTGCTTAACTTTTTCAAACTCACTTTTAAGCACATTTATTTCATAGTCTTTACAAGCTACTTCTCTTTTAAGAACTGCAACTTCTTCACTAAAAAGAACCTCATTCTTTCTATATGTGATAAGTTGTTCTTCTACTGTTGCTAAACCTCTTTTATAAGTAGCTGCTGTAAATTCAGTTTGATTAAGCTTAACAATCAAATCATCACACTGTTTCTTAAGAGTTTCATAGTTTTTCAGACAAGTTTTAGAGCAAGTTTTATCAGTGTATACCTCTGAGTCTGAAAACGCCATTAGAGCCATGTTTGTCTGAACTTGTTCTTCTGCCATGTCACTCCAATCAAAACCTACACCATCTATAGCCAACATTGCCTTTGAAGATGTGTCTTCATTGTTTCCTTGCTTCCTGGTGTTGTCTTGATTTCTGAACTGACCTTCCTTGCTTCTTGGTGCTCTACACTCCCTGGAAAAGTGTCCCATCTTATGATAGTTGAAACACTCTACCTTGGATTTATCATACCCAGCAGTATCATTAGCATTAATGAAAATCTTCTTGCCTGTCCTCTGATAGTACCTCTTTGCCCTCATACTTAGCAGAGAGAGCTGCCACTTCAAATCCATTGCTTCCAGATCATCTTCATGAATTTGCTCTAAGTCTTGATGTAAAAGATTAGAACCATTGGGATTTTCAACCATGAAAGCATACACAGCATTATCACTGAAGCTAACAGTACTAAGTTAAGGACTAGCAATGTTAACATTAGGGCTAGCAGTACTAACTTGTGAACTAGCAGTGTTAGCATCATTAGTACTGCTAGTGCTTGAAGCAGTCATGAAGGCCAAGTTTTGAGCACCACTACTTGCACCAACAAATTTTGTTTACCTTTTGTTCAACAATTTTGAAGTTGTTGTACAAATCATCAATGCTTATAGTTTCAACTTCAGGCTTATTCATCCACACAACTACATGAGTGTTCCACTTAGAGAGGCAAGATGCTCAAAATTTTTGAATTTAAGTCTTCTTGAGCTATGACTACACCTAAAATTGCCAGCCTACTCATAATCTTCTGAAGGCTATTAAACATAGAGTCAAGAGACTCTGCACTTGATGTACTGAAATTTTCGTACTGTTGCTTCAAAAGTGTCTTCTGAGTTTTCTTAGTAGCTGCATTACCTCCAAATCGTGTTTCAATGGCAGCAAACATTGTCATGAGTAGTAAGCTTCTAGCCTTCACATCATTCTTTTTATTTGTCTTTTCTTCAGCAGTTACAGGTATAGACATTTTTGTAACTGAAGTACCATTCTCCTGTGCGGTTTGTGGTACAGACACCCATGAATCACCATTCTCTATGACATCCCATAGAGCATAGTCTTGGATCTAGAAGTACTGCTTAATCCTTATCACCCACATCTCATACTTACCCAGTTTGAGTATGGGTAGCTTAGCAGTAGTATTAGTATTTGTAGATTCAAACTCCATGTCTTCTAGATAAAAGTTTCTCAAAGCAAAGCTCTAATACCACTTGTTGATCCTAACCCTTGATCGATTCCTTAGGTTGTCTAAGGTTAAATTACCTTGGATAAATGCAAAATAACTTGTTGTAGAAACTTTGTATGTATACTAAAGTGTATGCGGAATCTACACCTTAATACCTAGAAGTATTATGAATAAAACAGTAATCTTGAATAAACAAAGATATAACCAAACGCTCCAATATTATTAGATCAATAATACGAGTACTCTTCACTAGTACTAGGGTTTACAACCTTGAAGCTTTTCTGAATCGACTTGACAACTATGAAAACTTATGAACTTGCATATTTGTCTAATGCCCTAGGGCCTCCTTTTATAGACTAAGGAGTCCTAGTCGGCTTACAATACATTCCTAAGATATCATAATCTTTTCTAAACATAAACGTAATCTCTTAAACAAATACATTATGTATATCTTGTACAAAAATATCTCAATACTTATCTTCACAAGTATTCTTGTTCTCCAAACAATCTTTATCTCTTTAAACCGTCTTTATCCTCTTGACAGTAGTAAGTCTTCTAGCAGTTGTAATCCAACAGCACAAACGTTTTCACTAGCAGCACTAATAAACATAAGCAGTAGTATCATTAGTACTCCGCAGAACTACTATGTACTTACAGTAGTAACATGGTACTAGCAGTCTTAACATTACTACATCAGCACTAACTACTTAGCTTATATTTTCAGTCTTCCACTCTCGAGCAGTCTTTAACTGTTAAACTAAAACAATTAACTTTATGCTAACAAGTACTAAATTATAACTAACAGCAAACTAGCATGTATACTTACACTACCAGACTATCTACTTAGCATAATTTCCATACGTACCTGAGCAGTAGTAACATTCTAAGAATCCTTTGAAGTCTTTTAAGTTCCAAAAAACAGCTTTATCCTATGAATTTTTTTGGAGTAACACCAAAAGCAAGGTTTTGTACATTATATGCGCAAATTGTACTCCCCATTTCAATATCCCCAATCAAGGCAAACTAGTGCAAGGGATGTACAACACTAACATTTTCGGACCCATGAGATATTGGGGACCAAACGCTTGAATTTGTTTTTGGTCAAAATAGGTACATGCTTGAAGCACACGGTTGTTTGGAACTAGACGAATGGGATTAAAGATAGCGGTTACTCCAAGCATATGACTGGTAACAAAAGTCTATTCTCTACCTACAAAGCATACGACTGAGGTAATGTTGTCTTTGTAATTAACTTAAAAGGAACAGATCTAGGCACCAAGGACGATCTCAAGCTAACTAGGTCAACCGCCTTACAGCATAGGGGGGGGGGGGGGGGGGGGGGGGGTCACGCGTAAGGACATGGGCGTCGACCAACCGGGGCTCTCACGCACTAGGGGGGGCACCCCTCCCCGGCGACCAACGCCACCAACTCCTTAAATAACCAGATACCACTACTATAATCAGTATCTATACTAATACGTCCTACCCACCTACCCTTTCCTGAGCCATGATAATTAAATTTCTAAAAACAACGGATTTAACTTACTTAATTATCTCACAATAAAAAAATAAATAATAATAAATAAAAATTACAAATAAAACAAAAAAAACAAAACAAAAAAAAAAAAAAATTTATTAAAAAATTAAAATTACGAGTGCTCCCCCGATCTGCAGACAGGGCAGGGTTTTGGTACCTTTAATATCCAATAACCCCCCGACCCCCCTCACTAACCCTTCCTTCCCCCCTAACCCCCCCGACATCACCCTCCCCCCTCACTCCACATCCCCCCCATTATCCCCTCTTAGCTTTATCTAAGTAAACGATGCTAGAATAAAAGTTACTTCAATATACTAGTTTATGGTTAAAGTGCTGTTTTTGGTTAAGTCGGCAAAATATAAATTTAAAACTTGAATCATAATTTACAATCACACAATGACACATCATAAATAGAGAGAAAAAGTCACCATGATAGAAGGGTCAAAAGATCTATCTTCACTTTCTCTAGACGAGTTAATCAGTAATCTCAAAGTCCATGAGATGATAATGGAGAAAACCCTGAATTAGTTAAAGGCAAACAAGAGAAAAATAAATCTCTTGCCTTGAAGGCTAAAAGGAGTCTAGTGATGATGAGACTTCAACCTCTGGTAGTGAGGATGAAGAATATGCGATGGCGTTAAGGGACTTTAATAAGTTCTTTAGAAGGAGAGAAAAATTTGTTAGACAATCTTGAAATGAAAAGAAATCATTTCAAAGAAACCGGGATGACAACAAAGGAGTAAATGAAAGAAAGTGTTTTAAATGCGGAGATTCAAATTACCTCATTAGTGAGTGTCCGAAATCACCTAGAAACGACAACCAAAAGGCGTTTGTCAAAGGCTCTTGGAGCAATAGCAACGATGGCGAAGAGGAAGAGACAAACAATGAAACTTGTCTTATGGCTGAAGCATCTAATAGGGTGCGTTCTGACTACTCTCACTATAGTGATGATTATTTGTCAATAGACGATGATACTCTGCACAACGAATACAATAAAATATGTGAAGTTAGCTTAAAAGCCATAAACAAGAACACACTTTTAAAAAATAAAAATTAACTTTTAAACAATGAAATTTTTATACTAAAAGAAAAACATAAAAGATTTAAAAGGAACAAAGTTCGTGAAAATGAATGTGAAGCTTGTCGAGAACTTTGCATTGAAAACTAAAACCATAAAAATATGCAAGCTAAACTTTTAGTTAAAGCATCTAAGTTCATTGAATTTGATAATAGTACTCGTTCGTTAAACGATATGTTAAGTATTCAAAAACTCTCCGGTGATAAAATAGGTCTAGGTTATAGTAAAGGAAAAGTACCAATGAACGAAACAAAACAAAACAAGTAAAATGTGTAAAGCCAACCAAACCTTCAGCAACAGTGGACGGTTTCCACAAAGATGTGCACCGTTCCTTTATTAATAAAAACCATGAAACCATTGTTTTCTAAGTACAAATCAAATTCGAATTTGAAACATGAAGTTACCAACAAAAGTAAGTTGCCCATTACTACTAAAAAGAAAGATAAATGATTTTATAAACCATCGTTAGAATCTACAAACATAAATCGTAGATCAAAAACTCCACCTCCTAAAAAATAAATATTTTTCAACCTCGGTCTACAATTCCGCAACCTAGAAGTAATTTTAGGAAACAAAGTTATATAAATCAATGTTACGTTCCTTGGAGAATATGTCCACCATTTAAACATCCTATTTAATTGCAACAAATACAAAGGATATTCTACACTAATCTATTTGGACCCATGAGATATTGGAGACCAAACTCTTGAATACTCTTATACACAAGAATCAATTTGGATCTTGTTGTTTAAATTAAAGAAAGCAATTGCACGAATCATATAATAAGGAACACGAGTCTCTTCTCATTATACCTAGCATACATCAAAAGTATTCTTCCTAAAAATCTCCAAAAAATGTATGTTCTTCTACAACTCCTTTTTTCATTAGAAATGCTAAGCAAGTAGCTATATTAGCGGTTAATTTAAATTTGAAATGTGTGATTAGGAATATGACTACGTGTTCTGTCTTATAAACCTAAATGAAAATTATGTGACTAAGTTTCGTAAGTATGGTTTGTGTTAAGATCTAATCAATAATAGGCTCTCCCGTTATCTACTTTATAGAAACTAGAAGGGGGGATTGAATAATTTTTACTATTTTAAAACATAAAGCTTATATTTGTTTCTTATGTGAACTCAATAGCTATACAAGTATGTATATGATAGCAATACAGTGAGTGAATTAACAAATACAATACGTAAGTAAGTAAATAGAGGAAAGATAAAATCAAAGACACGATAATTTATAGTGGTTCGGATATGAAACTCCTCTTCGCCCTAATCCACTCTTCAATTATCTAATTTGAGAGTTCTCTTCACTATGTCAACAAGCTCCTTTTAGGCGGAGAAAACTATACAACGTCGCTTACACTTTTTCCGGTACTAAGCTAAATACCGAGTTAAATGAACAATATATTCCTTAAAAGTTTTGGTGCAACGCCGTTGACACCTCTACTTATATCCTTAATAGAATATTAATCCGACTAATTCTAGGAAAAACCCCTTATGAAATATATAGAGGTAGGAAACCCACTTTAGAATACTTCAAAGTGTTTGGAAGCGATTGCTTCATTTTTAAACACTAAAGACTATCTCACCAAGTTTGACTCAAAATCATACGAAGGTGTTTTTCTAGGATATTCCCAAAATAGAAAAGCTTATATTATCTTAAATAAACACACCATGAAAGTCGAAGAATCACTCAACATGACATTCGATGAAAGTCCTCCTCCTACCAAATTATCACCATTGGTTGATGAAGAAGAAGCTATTAAAAGAAATACCAAAGTAGTAAATAATATTAATAAAGAAGATGAGTCGATAGAAGTTGACGAAATTGTTAAATTAAGGAGTCCAAGAATCATGCACTAGATCAAGTCATAGGAAATAAGTCACCAAATTAGAATAAGTCATAGGTAATCTAAATCAAAAGAACATTAAGATCGTAAGACCAAAATAAAAGTAATTTCTTTTGTTTCAACTCAGCCATAGAACCTAAGAATGTCAATGAGGTATTAGAAGATGAAATTTAGGTTGTAGCTATGCAAGAGGAACTAAATCAATTTATTGCAAATGATGTTTGGGATTTAGTGCCTCTACCTAAGAATCAATAAATTATAGGAACTATATGGGTGTTTAGAAATAAGCTAGACGAAAATGGTATTGTGTTTAGAAATAAGGTTAGATTAGTAGCACAAGAATATAATCAACAAGAAGGTATAGATTACGATTAAACATATGCTCCGATAGCTAGATTAGAGTCAATCCGAATACTTCTTGCTCTTACTTGTGCAAATGATTTTAAATTATACTAAATGGATGTAAAAAAGTGCTTTTCTAAATGGTTTTATAAACGAAGAGGTTTACGTTGCTCAACCTTCCGGCTTTATTGATTTTGAAAAACCAAATTACGTTTACAAACTTAAAAGGCTTTGTATGGTCTTAAGTAAGCTCCTAAAGCTTGGTATGATAGACTAAAAACATTTTTGCTAAAACACAAATATTCCATAGGAATCGTCGATAACACACTTTTTACAAAGAAATCAAAAACACGTCTCATCATTGTTCAAATATATGTCGACGACATTATATTTGGATCCACGTGTCAAAGCTTGTGTGATGATTTCATCAAAATAATGCACGACGAGTTTCAAATGAGTATGATGGGGGAGTTGAACTTCTTCTTGGGTCTTCAAATAAAACAAATGAAAGACAAGATATCTTTCAATCAATCCAGGTACATCAAGTAGATGTTAAGAAAGTTTGGGTTAGAGGATTCTAAACCAACTAAGACACCGATGTTGAAAGAGATTAAGCTAACCAAAGACGAAGAAGTCGACTCCGTGGATAGCACTAAATATCGAGGTATGATTGGTAGTTTATTTTATTTAACTACAAGTAGGCCCGATATTATGTTTAGTGTTTGCTTATGTGCACATTTTCAAGAAAATCCTAAAACTACCCACTAAGAAGCCGTTTAATATATATTTAGATATATAAGAGGTACTATTCACTTAGGATTATGATATCCGAAAGGAACCGGTATAGAAACTATAGTATACGCTGACTCTGACCACCCGAGGGACCACGTCGGCCGAAAAAGCACTAGTGGCGTTTTTACGTTCATAGGATGTTGTCTAACATCTTGGTTCTCCAAAAAACAAATGGCCCTTGCTATCTCCACGACCGAAGCCCAATACGTGTGTAACACCCCCAAAATATATGGTAGCGGAAAGGTAACCGGGGGCGTTACTTCATAATACATAGGCACAAGATATAAGAGAACGACCTCTATATGAGTCATTTAAAAGACATCATCATTGATACGATTAAAAATAAATAAGTTTTAACAAGTGGTCCCATGAGTTTGCATCAAAAGAAAACTGAGTTTTAATACAACGAGAATAATTTAGTGCAAGAGAAATCCATGTAAAATAGTCTTGATGTATGAGGACTCCAACGCACTTCAATAACGTCATTTCGAGTTAAGCACCTAAGAAATACATGTTTAAAAATGTCAACATAAAGTTGGTGAGTCCATAGGTTTAAGTAAGTGATAAGGTTGGACCGCAAGATTTCAAAGTGTATGATAATTGTAACACATACAATATCACAAAAAGTAATTATGATTTCACTAAGCTCATGACACCGAAGCTACAACAAAGTTATATATGCAAATCAATGCAAAGTATATTGCCCGTGTAGGTGTTCAACCCGCAACACCTAAAGTTCTGACATGGTATACGTCTATTAGTTCGGTAACTCTGAAACAAGTAAGCGCTACTTACCTGAACAATGATGTCAATCCCAATAGATCTATTTATAACACTCGCGCTTACATAAAGAAATTAAGGGTTCATGATAGTGGGCATAGTGGGTTATCACTACTTAGGCTAATCTGTAATCATTTAAAAGGTACTTGCGTCCAAATGTAAAACAAGTAATATATCTCACCTCGAGATTTGTAAAATAGTGATAAACAAGTTAAGGATGGGCTATAAACTCACATTAAGTGAAAGTAATGATTCAGGAATAAATCAATCAAGTGGAATGCTTTAAAGATTCCAAAACACGACCTAATTAATAACGGGTCGATTTAGAATTATGCAAATGAAGTGAAGTGATGCAAATGTATTTTTATAACCTTATATCACCACCTACATATTTGCGTTTTAGTTTTATAATTCAAAATAAGCTTTACGTTAAGTTCGCTTTTTATTTTCATGATTATATACTTCACAAATATTTCCAAGTACCCATCTTTAATAAATCATAACTCGCTCGCTTTTAAACATTTTTAAAACTTCCAACTCGTATGGAAAGTATGTAGGTAATACTACAACATTTATTAAGGACTTTATAGCTCATTCGGACTCCAAAACGCCAAAAAACACAATTTAATGAACTCGATCAGCTCACTTTTAGTATAAAAATAGTTGTTGGAATTTTTATTAAAACTCATATTTTGGTCCGAATTTAAAAATCCATAACTCCTTCGTTACAAAGATTCACGACGCGGCCGAGTACTACTTTTAAAGGTAAGAACGAGGACTATGAAAAGTTTTACATGAGTTTCACTCGGATCGGACCAGAAATGGGTCAAAAACGTGACCGAATATTCTGATCAGAATGTATATTTACTAAAATAATTTTCCGAAAATAACTAGTTTTTACCCGATTTTCATTTGGTCATAATTCACTCGTTTTAAGTCGGATTTTAATGAATTTTATACCCACGCGTAAGTATTTAAGTCTACTTTCTATTTTTCAAGCCCTCAGCTAACCAAACTAAGATTTCTTGTCCAAAAACGCCATAAACAATTCTGATAAGCAAGTATAAAATTTCCTATTTATCACATTATTTCACCAACAAATCACAACTCCATACTAACCTAGTCCCTTGCACCAACTTATCATTTCACCAATCAAAACAACAACTCCATACTAACCTAATCCCTCCCATCAATTTACCAAGAACATCAAATATTCAAGAAAATAAACATATAATACATCCTTACTAGTTTTAATTTATGAACACTCATTTTAACAACAAAGCCATATTATCAAAAAGTAACATATAAATTATCAAGAATACGTGTATTAAGTGTAGAACCATCTTTTTAACATCCGTCACATATTATTTACTCAAGAACACATTTAAACTTCTTTGCTAGTTTCTTTTAGAAAATAATTTACACAAACATGGTGGTGATAATTTTACATGTATGTAGTGATGATAACATATATATATATGAAATGAAATCATGAGATGAAAATGACACCTTAACAAGATGATGAGATGAGATTAACAAGGATTAGACACAAACAACACTTAAACACCTAAACCCTTAACTTCTTAGGAAAATACTTGAACAAAATCAAAACCCAAAACTTCTTGTATGTTGTTTCCGTGGACAAGAGGGAGCAAGGAAGGAGAGAAATTATTTTTTGTGAAGTTGCAAGTGTGAGAAAATTTTATGTTTACTTCCTCCTTTTCAAATTAACTTATGGCATGGTCTAAAAGGGGCTTTACATGTGTATAGTGAGAATATTACCAAAATTGAAGGTTTGTGTGTTGCTTCTTCCCATTTGGCCAGCCATAAAGACCAAGGAGGGGAGGGGGTTTAGGTATGGCTTGTGAGAGTAAACCAAGTCACAGGTTAGCATAAGATGAAGATTTGCCATAAATGATGTAGTGTAGTTTCAAGAATGTTGCTCTTTCTCCTTTGAGATGTTGTTTGGGTGGCAAAAGGGAGAAATGAAGACAAAATATATAAACTTTGATATTTTGATTCACTATGCATGTATATGTATATATATATATATATATATATAGAGAAATTATTTTTTGTGAAGTTGCAAGTGTGAGAAAATTTTATGTTTACTTCCTCCTTTTTAAATTAACTTATGGCATGGTCTAAACGGGGTGTTACATGTGTATAGTGAGAATATTACCAAAATTGAAGGTTTGTGTGTTGCTTCTTCCCATTTGGCCAGCCATAAAGACTGGTTGTTGTGTGTTGTGTGTTGTTGTTTGTGGTGTTTGGGGGGGGTTGAGGTGGTTTTGTGTGGTGTTTGTGTTGGGGTGTGTTTTTTGTGTTCGGGTTTGGGTGATGTTTGTTTTTGTAGTTGGTGTTGTTTTGTTGTTTGGTTTTGTTAGTGGTTTTGTTGTTGTGTTGTTGTTGGTGTTGTTGTGGGGAGTGTGTTTGATGTTGTTGTTTTTTCGTTGTGTGTTGAGTCCGTGTGTGTGTGTCGGTGTGTGATGCTTGGGGTTGTTTTTGTGTGTTTGTGTGTTTGTTGTTGTTTTTCTGTTGTGTTTGTTTGGTTTTGTTGTGACATGTGTTATAGTGAGAATATTACCAAAATTGAATGGTTTGTGTGTTTGTTCTTCCCATTTGGCCAGCCATAAAGACCAAGGATGGGGAGGGGGTTTAGTTATGGCTTGTGAGAGTAACCAAGTACAGGTTAGCATAAGATGAAGATTGCCATAAAATGATGTTAGTTGTAGTTTCAAGAATGTTGCTCTTCTCCTTGAGATGTTGTTTGGGGTGGCAACTCAACACACAAACAAACCACAGGGGTGAAATGATAGACAAAATATATTAAACTTTGATATCTGTGATTCAATATATATACTTATATATTTTATATTATATATATATATATATATATATATATATATATATATATATATATATATATATATATATATATATATGTATGTATGTATATATATATGTAAGTAGGGTGGTGATGCTTAATGCATGCACGCACGGACTAAACCGAGAAATTCAAGCGTTTACGAAAAACCTGCAAAATAAAATATGTTGACTTATAAATTATGTTCGTAAAATCCATATAACACATATTTGATGTAAACCCATTTTGGTTTAATGCCAGTTTACGTTTAAAGTTGTTTTCCGGGTTACGCGATTTAACTTAACGGCTACACGTAAAAGTAAATAAGTAAACGTTCAAAGTAAATGGCTTCAAGTTTATAGACAAGTAACGACCTGAAAAAATACGAGTTGTCACAACACTTCAGCTGGAAAGGCATGTCAACAAGCATTATGGATGAAACAAGCTCTCATCGACTATGACATTTGACTCAATGGCGTTATGATAATGTGTGACAATAAAGGCGCCATTGTCTTAAGTAAAAAACCCCGTCCAACACTCTCGTACCAAACACATAGAAATACGTCACCACTTCCTTCGCGACAATGTCCAGAAGGATAACATTTCTATCGAGAAAGTTGCATCCAAAGATAATATAGCCGATATTTTAACTAAGCCATTAAAACGTGAACAAATTAACTATTTAAGATCAGAAGTAGGAATAATGGAACATATCTCCGAAACTGAATTACTTTCCTCCCAAAAATAATCATAAGCGGAAATTTAGTGAAGAACTAATCATTATTCAAATGATGTTTATTCTCATTATTTATTCCAATTACAAATTCTAAGAAATGAACATGAGATTGAGATTTGAATTTAAATAAATTATGAAAATATCAACAAAATGACAATAGATATTTTCCATATCTATATGTTTAACCATTTTTGGTTATTACATGAAATTACGAAATCGATCACAAAGACGAAAAAATAATCATTGGATTGCAACTTGATGTGTGTGGTTGTCGTAAAGACTTCAACATAAAGTTTTACAACTCCTTAGGAAGTGTACATAATCGTTGTAGTGTAGTATAGGCAAGACTCGGGGGTTGTTATCGTTCTCTAGGGGAATAGGTTGGGAAGGCTCGATCAAGATCTAACAGAGGTCTACGGGTTTGAGAGAAGATTCTTTTTGTATTTTTATGAAAGCAAGTAAATATTATGGTTTGAGAGGTTGGTTTGTTTAACTAATTAAACTCAATATAATCTAATCTACTAGTGATAAATTTATGATATAAAGATGTATTTACTTAATCATGTACTACTCCTTAGATTGCTTCTCCTAATCCTGTTGCTTTGTCACACTCGTGATGATCTGTGTAAGTATTTCTTAAATCGTAAACAAATTACATGAACCCGCCATCTATTTAATATTCCGTTAAGGCAATGCACAAGTAAGGTAGTATGAAGACTATTACAAGGCCCCTAAGAGTATATTAAATGAAATTGAAATATCTTAAGAGGGATCAACCATATTAGGGGTAAGGTAGTATGAAGACTGTTACCGATGGTATCCTTTCTACACATTCGCGTTTCCCTAGATGTCTATGCTAATTTATTATCTTATGGCTAGTTTTCTAAAGCCTAACGCGCACATCCATCACAAGAAGCAACATTAAAAGGATCTACAATCTAAGTTTCAGACAATCATAAGTAAATACAAAGGAGGGTTTAGCCTAGCATGTTATAAAGAAAGCAATAACATAAATCAATCAAACAACATATAGACATATTGAATGATTAAAGGTAAACAATCTTACTTGATTAAAACACAGATTAAGGTCAGTTACAATAGGGTTTTGAGGCCCTAAAGGCTGCTAGAATGATTAGGTTTTGTCTCCTAAAAGTTATACAAAGTTACACACTTAAAACCCTAAAATCAGTTTTGTATATATAAGAAAAGCGTCGCGACGGTGTCATGTTGTAGTCGTGACGCCGTCGCCAAGTAGAATCTTCTAGAGCCGGTTTAAGTCGGCTACGTCCTGACGCTGTCGCAAATCCATGACACCGTCACTATAAAAATCCTGACGCCGTCGCTTAAAGCCTGC
>BQNB010069813.1:0-33354 GCA_026074375.1 Tanacetum coccineum
TTAGCTTGTTATCTCACACAATGTGAATATCAAGTAATATCATTAGAGTCCTATGCAAGATCCTTGTGATTTTGCCAGATCATCCGAGTGATACCTAGGTATTCACAATGAAGATGGAAATCCTGCTTGAGCCAACATCAAACAAGCTCATGGTAGGTGACTTGTGCGATTCTTATGAATCAAACTTGTTCCAGGTTATGGATCAACGGTTAAAGAATTTTGAATTACTTAAAACTCTCGATGTGTCACAAAACCACTTTAGCAAGTGACACGTCGATTGATTTTCAAATCGATTTTCTATATCAATCGGTGAGATAGTAACTCACTGGTTTACTCTTATCATGCTGTCTGCTTTGAGACGTTCCGATAATGAGAACATGCTGAGTACGATGAATCTAATACTTATGTGTTAGAAAGATTCTATACTTCAGCTGAAAATCCTGTCAAGGAGATTCTTCTTAAATTGAATTTCAGGTAGATTCAATTTGAAGGTTACTCCAACCAAACACGGGCGAATGACAAAGCCATATTCGTCCCCCCGCTTTATTGCTAATTGTTTTAATGCAGGATACTTAAAGATGGAGGTGAAGGTACCTGATTCCAGCTGACTCACAAGATTCATAGCCACATGCTCATACCCGACCGACAAACATAAAGACATCATGAAAGCTCAAGTACATGTTTCAAGACTTCCGCTACTCTGATACCGTACGTCTTTCTTGAAGTGACGAAGTATTAAAGTCAAAGAATTTCAAAGAAGTTTTCGTCACTCTGATACCGAACGTCTTTCTCGAAGTGACGAAGTGTTATAGTTAAAGAACCTCAAGAAAGATGCAATATTAAAGCTTTTCAAGATAACATATCAAGAAAGGTATGAGCATGTCGGTCCAGAAGTCACAAGTTCACAAGATGGCAAAAGATCATAAGATGACGAATAGAGATTATGATTGGATGATGATCTCAAGAAGCTCAAGGATCACATACAAGTTAAAGTCAAAGGAATGTGCTCCAGCCTAAAAGTCAAGATCACTACAACATATTCACAAGAAGAAGAAAAGAAAGAAATTCAAGTCTGCGAGCACAAGAATGAAGACTCAGCATAGTATGCTAGGTTTAAGTTTTTGTAACATGAAGTGACCTCCCTTAGGGGGAGATTGTTAGGAATACAAAATTCCTAGAAAAGTCTCGGTCACTTCATAGATATCGGTAGATGGCTCGTATAGCAATATTTGGAAACTTAGTGGGCTAGTTAGTCCAAGGCCCATGGAAAGCCCATGCAAGCCAAGGCCCAACCGGCCACTCACTAAGTATAAATACCCTCTCCACACATGGAGAGGGTGTTGGTTCTCTTTGTAATTTTCACATAGTTCAATCAACCATTCCATTCCCATTTTTCCTTTCTCTCTCTACTTTCTCTCTCTAGTTCATCTTTTGTGTGAAATGTGTTTTCTTCACTTTGCTACACAACCTGGGATGTCTCACAGAATACTTGTACGTGTTAGTGCATTTATTCTTCAAAAGAAGAGAAATCTTCATTTATAATTGGTAAAAAATTGTCATAAAATCAGAATCAGTTTTCAACATCACAAAAAGATTTTCTAGAAATTTCGACCACTCGAACAAATACAATAGATCCTTAAATAGAATATGGGTCTTTTTTCGAGAGGGAGAAAGTGTTTTCGAATTTTCTTCAACAAGTCACGGAAATTATACGGAAAAGTTTTAACTTAACGAATAATAATTTGAGGGGGAGTTAATTTATTAACTCCAATGGCTTAAGTTGTCATAAGTTAATAACTCTATGGGATTAAATATAATTTCAAGGTTAGTGGATTAAGCTTAAAACTACATTCGATCAATATTGCCAACACCTCATAGTATTAAAAGGCTTAGGATTGTTTGGAAATAATTTGTAGTTTTTAGAAGACTTGAAGTTGAAGATATGTTTCTGATTCAATTAAGGTTTCCCTGACTGGGTAATCACTAAGCTTATTCTCAAAGAAGTAGTAAAATTTGATAAAAGTGGTTCACATAAGTATGATGATTCCTTTAGATAGTCAATATCATGTAGGAAGAAATGTGTACATCCGGGACTTAGTTAACTTAGGTGTTATCATTTAGGCTATTTAAAAGGTTTAATTGTTTACATTCGGGACTTAGTTGACTTTAGTGTTACAATTTATATCATCACTATCCTGGAGAATGCTTCAAATCTACTCTAGAAAGGATTCCTGGTTCGGGGGGAAGCTAAGAAAGCTTTTAAGAGGAGAATGATGCGACTGACCACATATTGCTGATTCGGACAGAGTGACAATGTTGATCGCTCTCGGTTTTGTAAGTTTCTAGTCATGTCTTATAAATCATCTTTTATACATGTAGTGCAACTTTATAAATTTATAGTGTTCGAGTACAGTTTTTTAAGAATTTTTCAATAAATTCAAAATCTTTCAAAATTGTGTACTCAACACTATATCTTTCCCTCAATAAATTAAGGGGGAGCTAAGGAAATTGTTCCAAGGAAATCATGCTATTAACATTTTTCTCCCTAATGTTTTTCAAATCTCAAATAGCCATTTTACCCCATTGATATCAAAAACATCATATGGTATGCTATTTTTGAGGGAGAGAAAATTTGACTAAAATGTAAAGTAATCAGTAAAGACTTAAGTGCGAACTCCTCCCTCGCCATGCTAAACAATTTCGGTTATCAATGCATGTGTTGAGGGGGAGTATTTTTTTAAAGTAAAACTATCGAGGTACAACTGTTTTGATTTATATCACATGTACCTTGATTGAGTTTTCCAAATGGTTTTAAGGAAAGGAGAACAATACCCAAAGACCGACCATGTACTTACTTTTATCAGAGTTATAAGTTGGTTAAGGTTAGGTATTCGTTCCCATGATCCAGCCAGAACCAGAGGGATCTACCCAGGGACATTCCATTAGATAGAATAGAAGTCCATAGGTATGATACAAAAAAGAAGTAAAAGTGAGAATGGGAATAATGCAGACTAAGACAGAGCTAACACTGGAACAAACCCAACAAGGTGTTAGTAATGAAGTCTTAGTAAGCATTGAAGGGGTTGAAGAATGAAAAAGAAATGTAAAGATAAAGGGTGAAAAGAAAGAAGCCCTCCTTTCACTTAGGCAGAAACCGGGTCAATACATATGCTATCAGAAACACTAAGATGTTGTCCGGTATTAAAGATAGTCATCATGGATCTAGTAATGCAGTACACAACCCTCCCCATCCACTCAAGGTCTCTTAAAAGATACCTTTTTTATTAATCACAAAGATTAAACACATTTCTATCAACTTTCTCACTCCGAGTTAGTTGGTATTGAAAAGGTGGCAGTCTGCTCCAGCCTCCGATTACTAAAATCAAAATGCATTATCGAGTGAGCCATAAAAGAGATCATCCATAAATCTCATTAGGACACTACTCCAATATATTTGCTTTTCATACATTGTGAAAACAAGTAATATTGTAAGAGTCCTACGCATTATCCTTGTGATATTACCAGAACATCAGAGTGATACTTAAGTATTCACAGCGACGATGGAAATCCTTGCATAGCTATCATCAAACAAGCTCTACAGTAGGTGACTTGTGAGATCCTACATGGATCAAACTTGTGACACTAGATATCGATTCGGGGCAGCTTATGAATTGACGGATGAATTTTGAAAAAGATAAAACTTTTGGTGTGTTACAAAACCCTTTTGCAACTTAACACACCAACTGATTTTCCTAAATCAATTTTCAATCTTATGTCTATGGGAAGCCTCACAAGGGTATCTGGACATAAGAAATCTAAATACAAATTGATGACTCAATCGGCAAGATATTAACTTACCGATTCACTCTTACCGTGTTGTCTGCTTTGAGATGCTCTGGTAACGAGAACGACTAGTGCATCTGCGAAACCCTGTCAAGGATATTCTCTTGAATTCTACCTGATCACATGCATTATTTATACTGATTAACGAGGAACCGTGATTATTGCAACCGTATTCGACAAAGTGACAAAGATACTTTCGTCCATATATGGTGTTTATCACTAACCCATTCATGCAGGTTTCCCAACGGCAGTAGCAGTTAATCGATGATGATTCAAATTCATAGCCACATGCGCATACCAGACCGACATATGTAAAGACATTATGAAAGCTCAAGTATATGTTTCAAAATACTTCCACTACTCTGATACTACACATCTTCCTTGAAGTGTTAAAGTTAAAGAATTCAAGAAAGATGATTATCCAAGCTTTCAAGATAAAGAAAGGTATGAGCATGTTGGTCTAGAAGTCACAAGACCACAAGAAGACAAGAGATCACAAGATGATGAAAAGAGATGATGTTTTACTGATGATCTCAAAGAAGCTTAAGATCACATACAAGTCCAGCTAAAGGAACAAGCTCAAGAACAAGCTCACTACATATTAAAACAAGATAAAAACAAAGTTCAAGTCTACGAGCAAGATCGAAGACATCTTTAGAATATTAAGCTTTAGTTTTTGTAATTTGGAGTGACCTCCCTTAGGGGGAGATTGTTAGGAATCGAGAAAAGACTCGATCACTACCAAAATAGTATATTGTAGCTCGTAGTCAATCATTCGGTTACGTGTAAGCTAACCGGGCCAAGTCCATAGACTATCCATGGGATTGCCGTCTACTTTAGGTACTATATAAGCCCTATCTATCCCATGGAGAGGGTGTTGGTCATTTGTAAGAACTCCTATTTTATGTTATTTTACTTTCTCTCTCTACAAGTGCCATCCACTTTCTTTCTCTCTCTAGTTTCTCTTTAGAATCTCATCTAGGTCTTGATTTGTGATATCATTAAAGGACTTGGAAAAAGTAAAATCCAACACACCCTAAAACACCCCATAAGAGAACCAACATACTATATCCGAAAAGCGACTACCATCAAATTGGTTGGAACTATTCAACACAACAAGGCTATCAGTTTCAACCCCCTAACTTTGGTCCATGGGATCTTGTTCTCCATACCCATACATGAACCAACCAAACGTCATGTATAACGCTAACGAACCCATGAGATAATGGGGACCAAATGGCTTGAGTTACTTGATTATAAGATATGTCTGAAAGTGAAGTTAGAACCGTACAGGGAACAAAGATAACGGATACCAGACATATGACGAGGAACAAAGATCCTTTCAACCTATAGGCTATAGACTGAGTAACGAAGTGTTTTCAAGAAACAATAAAATAAAGATCATCTAAAAAGGTACAATCACTAACAACTCTGTTATATTTATGATGTTATCCATGTAGAAAATACTTAGGCTTATAATTACTAGTATAGGACAATATGTGGATAAAAAGTTTAAAGTACTATTTAGGTGACACCGGAAGTGGATAATACATAAAGACCAGCATTACCATGATAAGAGGGATTAGGTAAGAAGATGCTCCTTTACAAAATAAAATGGGAAAATCCACCTAAAGAAAGTCTTTGGTCTAACTCTATAGATGATACTTTGACCTTATGCATCGAAATTAGGTCCGCTAAAATGCGACTAATTCAATTCATTATCATCTAAAAGAGCTAGTTAGAAACTTGCCAAACTAAAATTTTGAAAAGTATTTTTATGACGCTAGCAACATTGGATAACAAGTACAGTGCGAAGTCATAAGGCTAAGAACAGTTGATTGGACAACTACGTGTCTAGAACTTTTACAAATGGGAATTTTTTGTCCTATCGGCCGGATCAAAGTTACAGAGGAAATCTACACTTTGGTAAATGTCGATGACTACTCAAGATACACTTGGGCAGATACTTAAAACACAAAACTAAAGCTTTTGACCACTTGAAATTTGAGTAAAAAGATCCAAAGTTAAAAAAAGGATTGTCCCATTTTTTTCAATCTGCACGGATCAGGTCGGGAATTTGATAATTAAGTAAAATTTGGAACATTTTTGTGATGCTCAATGGTAACAAACTCACAACTTTTCAGCATCCTCGTACTCAACAATCACATAGGATAGTTTGAACGTAAAAACCGTACTTTACAAGAAATGAGTAAAACCATGCTAATGCAACTATCATCCCTCAAAAGTTTTGGTGTAAAGCTGCGACACCTCACCTAATCTTAAATAGGATCTAATTAGACTAATTCCTTGAAAAACTCCTTATGAGCTTATCAAAGTGTAAAATGCCCTCCTAGAAAAATTTAAAGGTTTTGGATAGTACTGTCTTTATTCATAATACTAAGGATTATCTCACCAAATTTGACTCCTAGGTTTCTACCAAAGGCTATTTCTTGTCGTACACTCCTAATAGTAAAGCATATATAATTCTAAATAAAGAAACCATGAGGATCGAAGAATCTCTAAATGTGAGATTTCAACAAAATTCCACCTCCAAAATATCAAACACTCTATGTAGATGATGATATAATTGAAAGACAAATCATAGAAAACCAAATAGAAGACATAGAAATCAAGGAAAATGAACCATTAAACAAAGAAATTGTTAACATCAAAGAGTCTAAAGACCATCCCATAGATTCAGTCATAGGTAAACTTAACGAAAGAACCTTAAGATCTCAAGTCCAAAATCAAAGTAACTTATTTTATTTCGTGTCCTCCATAGAACCCAAAAATGTCAAAGAAGCCATACAAGACGAGAGTTAGACTATGGCTATGCAAGAAGAACTAAACCAATTTAAAACAAACGATGTTTGGTGTCTTGTTCCTCCACCGGATAACCAAACCATAATTGGTACTAAACTTTAAAAATAAATTAGACGAAAATGGTGTCGTATCTAGAAACAAAGATAGACTTGTTGCACAAGGATACAACCAACAAGAAGGAAGAGATTTTGATGAAAACTATGCTCCTGTAGCAAGATTAGAATCTATAAGAATCCTCCTTGCTTATGCTTGTACACATGAATTTAAGCTTTTTCAAATGGACGTCAAAAGTGCTTTCTTAAACGGTTTCATAAATGAAGAAGTCTATAACGCTCAACCTCCCGGCTTTGTCGATTTTGAAAAACCCAACCATGTTTTCAAACTCAAAAAGGCTCTTTATGGTCATAAACAAGCACCCAAAGCTTGGTACGATAGACTCGAAGCCTTTCTTCTTGACCATATGTACACTATGGGCTTGGTAGATAACACTCTCTTTACTAAGAAAAAGGATTCACATATCATCATTGTCCAAATTTATGTGAACGACATCATCTTTGGATCAACTTGTCAAGACCTTTATTAATCCAATCAGAACGTTAGTTTGTTTATTAGTGCAATGATTAAGTAATCTAAATTTATGTATTAACCATTATTAATCCAATCAGAACGTTGGTTTGTTTATTAGTGCAATGATTACTTATCTCGTGGCGGCATATCATTCTTAAGACTTAGGCAGGACTTCTTCCTAAGACCTAGACACGTAGAATTCTGTCACAATTAAACGCATCCACATAAAGCATCCTTATTTGTTGATTATAATCTATCTTAGGGATTAAGGCAATGGTGATCTTGTTAAAACCTAGCTCATAGAGACATTACCCACTTACTGCTTAATGGTAATTCATACACTAGTAATCCACTAACCAAATTTGTACCAATTAATCAGAACATACTCATTGAAACCATGGTCATCTTATGGTCCACCTAAGCTCACAATCTAAGGGCAAAGATAGGTCGTTAATTATGATCCTATTGGTCTAGATGTATAAATCACTATATGGAGAGCTATCTCGGTATCTAGATTACTTGGTCCGTATCACTAGATCCATTTGATTGATAGGTCGCATACAAAAGCACGTAAACTAGTATAATGATAAACATAAACATGCAATTAACGATAAATTAGGAAATCGAGATAAACAAACCAAACATTAAGATCTTCATAACAATGACTAATACTCGAAGGTATTAGCCTTCAAATGTCATAATTAATACAAAAGTAATGATTTAGCCAAGGTAAACTAACCGAGTTAACGAATGATACCAAAAATTGAACAATTACAAGAGTATAAGAAATTACACGTTATCTCTTATGGAATTAATCGCGTTGCTCGATCTCTTCTGCTCTTTTTCTCCATTGAAAAGTCGACTTTTATGGTTTAGGTATCGAGAATATGATTTAGCACAGTTAAAACGCGTTTTTGAGTTTTCTATTATAGGGTCTGAAGTTGGTTCGATACGGCGTATCTAAAGTGTTGGATACGGCGTATTGGGGGGTTTCTTAGAGTAGGGACCACGTTTGATATCTTCTAGAATATTTTATTCCCATATAGCTTGAATACGGTGTATTGCCTTCGCCTGGATACGGCGTATTGGATCTTGTTTTCGTGGTCTTTGGTGAGTGCAGGCACAGATACGTCGTATCCTCCTTGATGGATACGGCATATTGGTTGTCAGAACAGTAATCTTTAAAATATCTCCGTTTAAGCTCCAGAATGCGTGCCTTTTGTTAACTTTCACCAAGTACTCCATAATTACTGCAATTCTCAAATATAAACGATTAAGTAATAATTCTTTGCAATAATTATACAAAATGGGTTAATTACACGTATCTTCCTTGATAGATACGGCGTATTGGTTGTCAAAATAGTAATCTTCAAAATATCTTCATTTAAGCTCCAGAATGCGTGCCTTTGAGTCAATCTTCACAAAGTACTCCATAATTACTGCAATTCTCAAATATAAATGATTAAGTAACAATTCATTGCAATAATTATACAAAATGGGTTAATTACATGGGATAAATGATGCTATAAAATAGACGTAATTTGATGTCATCAATATCTCCCCGCTTGAATCCTACTTGTCGTCAAGTAGCCTTTAGAAGTTTATAAAAATGTATCCCTAAGGATTTTTCCGTTTAAGCATTTATTTGATCTATTACAAGCACACAACCAAACACCTCACGAAATAGGAAGATGAAAACACTCAAATCACTCAACTAATCTATGTGGTACATGTAACTAATTCACTCAATTGCTCGGTCATGACGAGTATTCTATCATAGGCTTGGCAAGGATACACATCTCCACCACTAGAGCTAAGGAGTAACAAGTTTATAAAGGTAAAATGGGTTTTTATTATAAGGTTTAGGGTTGATCATTCTACAATCTTTCACTAAAAGTACCATACTAACAAGGCAGCTAAATCATACATACATGGCGGTAACGACGGAATAGACATGTGTGTTCGATCACATCCTCATTCGAGTTTAACCAACGGTTAGGATGAAGAATGATATAGGGTAAAGATCTTCTAACTTTCACCAATAGTAATAAACCAACAAGGCAACTGAGACATGCATACATGGCTGTAACGACGGAATAGACATACATGCTCGTACACATCCTGATTCACGTAAAACCCATGGTTAATGATTAGGAAAGGGAATTAAATTGTTGTTAAACAAAAATTACGAAACAAATAGACTAGGTCCAACATATAAGTTGCTAGAAACTTTTTCTCGACCGTTACCATGACAAAGACACAACTATTTACAAACGTCTTGATCATTGATCAAAAACAACAACCTAAGTTGGTGTTCCCGTAACGGTCAACTTCCCAATCATCCCATACTTTACAAACATTTACAAGACAAGTGACGATATCTACCACTTTATACAATACTCTACATCGTTGACTTATAAGACGTATCAACCAATAATCGATCCTTCATATAATTCCTTCGGTCTAAGCTTTTGCGATTATCTCCAAACTTTCCTTCTCTTTTTATTGCGATTTTTCTAATTTTTTTGATTTTTTGTTAAACACTATACTACCAAACTCGGTGTAATTTCACCATCTTCACGATCATAATAACTCCGGATAATTCCTTCGGTAATTCTTCGTTCTTCAGACGTACCAATAATTACGTTGGTAGTAAAAATACATGAGTTTTGACTACTTTATATATTCCCATTTGCAATGTGCAAATTTCTTCCCAACTGTACCAAAGATAGAAAATTGACACAAGACTCAGGAAATACATACTTTACACTTTAAGCAACTAGCAACTGATAAATAGACATAATCTAACAGGGTAGGCTAAGGTGTAAAGGTGTAACAAAACAAATAGTTGGTGTAGTTCCTAAATAATTGGCTCTACGGGTTGTTCTAGGGGTATCATACTCTTAAGATGAGAGTAAACAAAGGGTTTATACGGGGGTTAACTAACTGGTGTAGTTAGTTAATAAAACAACATGCATAGGCTTTTTGGGTGTAATCCTAAAAATTTACCAATTTAAACAAGTTACTCCATCTAAGTCCATAGTACTCATCACTGTGATCTCAAATAGATATACCAAGCCAAGTTCTAAAGTCTACAACATCACCGACACACATATTTTTATGGAATTTAGGTAAACATTTGGAAACGGATAAGGTTAAATCATGTAGTGCAATTCAAAACACCTTATACAGGGGGTCTTGGTTGATCAAATAATATAAGATGAACCATTGTAGTTTAGTGAGAGAAAGTAGAGAGAGGGTGAAAGAAAAACAAATGTATTATTAGGATAAGAATGAAAAATAATACTTGAACTTCCACTCACCCCGCATGGAGAGACATAAGGGTATTTATAGCCTAAACATAAGCTATCTATCCCATGTTTACAATAGTAGTCCTTGTGTTTAGCAGTTAATCTATAACTAGTCCAGTTTATGTGTAAGACGCCAGCTTCACTAAAAAGTGAGGCTAACAATCTCCCTCCAAGATGGTGTCACACGTGAATTGGTTACAATGTTTCCTACAAGCAAAAATAAAGTAAAATGATAAGAATGAAGTCTAGCATTCCTTGAGATTGTCTTCAATGATCTTGATCTACTTGAATGCTCCAGCTTTATTTCTTCAGCTTGCACACAAACACACTTTAAAGTACTATTGAGGACGACTTAGAAGTTTTTATTATCGATGATCTCAGCCTTGATTGGATTTATGCTCATAACTTCTTGACATATCTTTAATAACTTTCTTCATACTCTTCTGGTCATTTTGAAGTTTCTAAATTAGCTGCATGTCTTGAAAAACTTCATTTTCCTGCACTTCTAGTCATGTTGAAGTTTTCTAGAATCTGCTTTTCATTTGTCATCCTTGAAGTTCCTTTATTCGAATACTTCAGCTTTGATATGAATTATGCTCTGAACTTCTTGTGCAGTATCTAGTTGAGCTTTTACTCCCTCTCAACTAGTAGGCTCTTGTTTCTTTAGCTCCCTCCCAAACAGACACCATTGAGACTGGTTAAGAATCAATGCAGAAATCTTCTTATGGACCTCCTTTCTCATTTAGGATACACTGATGGAAGAGATGATATCATCAACATCGTCTTACTTAGGAAGCATTCTAGTCTTGTTTGAATTCAGCCTAAAGTACACATTTGATCCCTTTTACGAAGTTAAAACCGTAACACTAAAGTAACAAGTTGAAGCACTAATCATCTCTGCGGACTAACCTCGGCATATTTTATAAACCCCGATCAAGTGAACTTGTTGTGCGTCCTTGATGTATACATTTCTCCCTCCAGGAAAGTGTAAATATGAATTGCTACACCAAAGACAATTAAGTCCCGAGTGTACGTAATTTCTCCCTCTATGTAGTCGAAACGGTAACATCAAGACGGTAACATATAAAATCGACTAAGTACCGGATGTACACATTTCTCCTTCCAGGATGATGACTAACCGAGGAATCATCCTACACATGTGTACTTCTTATGCCAATTGGAACTGCTTACTTAGCTTCATATACCCGTGATTGCATAAGCAATACTCTATGTGAATATGTCAGTACTTTCTTTACAAATCTCTCTTGATCAACCCGATCTAAATCCCCTTATCTATTCTGTAGGCTAAAACCGATGACCACTGATGGAGACCACCCGATATAACGAACCCAAGAATGAAGCAAAATCCCTAACTTGTAACTTAATCTTGTACTATTCGTGTGATGAAGAACGGTGCAGAGGCAAATATTTAAGTACCATATACCCACACTAAAGTATATAAAAAATACAACACCTCTTGAAAAACTCCTCAACTACGTGAGACACTGAGTACTACATTGTAACTCTTTAAAGTGATAGCTATAAACCATGAGTACTACAATGTAACTCCTTACATCTGGTATAACTAGATAAATTAAGTCTTCATCACATACCATATATGCCCGAACAAGTCATCTTTGTTGTAGATAAAATCAAAGACGAAATAAGTACACTTCTTGTGAAAGTCTACTTTAATCCCAAGTAAGTAGCATCAGACAAGAACTCCGTAGTCATTAAAATTCAATACTAGCCATTATGAATGAAAGTAAATTTTGATAAGGATCGTTTTTAGTGTAATGTATTATGTTTGTTGTGTTGTTGTTCGTGATTTTTGATGTGTCATGATCATTAACGGATATCAGGCTCAAAAAAATATATCTTTAACATGACCCGTGCAAGTAATAAAACCCTGTTACATTTACATTTTAACAGAAATGAATTGCTTTATTACCCGGCCTTAATCCGTTAACCTGAGCCCAAATTATATAAGTCATAACATTACCGACTCAATCATATCATAACTCAGCCCATCAAGACAAATACACTAGCCTATTTTTGTCATAACCCAAATTCATTAATCTTGGCCCATGACTGATCCACAACTAACCCTAAGCCTAATACCCAGATCAACTAGGAGGACTCAGCCCAATTCATTGTTGTTAATACACGGCCCAACCCTAATTTGTAGAACCCATATATAAGACCTCTTCCTCCTAATTAGGGCAAATTAACCCTAATACATATCACACGCAGTCACGGTACTTTTGATCCCATCTCTCTCTCTCAACTAGACTCCATTTCTTGTTACATACAAATCTAGTCATCCATATTACTTTATTGACCATAAAATCTCATGAATTCCTTATAAGGTCGAATCCCCTTTTTTCTTTTATCTACTCAGCACCAACGAATCACCAAGGTGTTAAGAATCAGGAAGAGTATGTCTTCAAGATCCTTTGATTAACGGTCTCGGGTAGGTTTGTATTTCATTTTTGTATGTCAATCGAAAGAAAGAATCAATTATAACATAGTTGTTATCAATCATTCTTTAGTTTCAAAAATTAAATGAGGGTATACCTTAACATAGATCGATGATGAGATTATTTTATTTCATGTTCTTATCATTGGAAGGTCTTTACTTAATTACCACACACGAAAAGAAATTGTGGCTGAGATGATGGTTGTTGTAGATGTTGATTGTATTTGTTTTTTGTTTTTGTAATGGTTTTGGTTTTAAGTCAGTTTGATCTTCTTCTTTCTTTTCCTTAACCTTGACTCAATGAGTTAACCGGGTCAACTCGATAAATACCGAGTTGACTCGGTTTGGATTGATGGTAATAAATCGATGCGGTCAAACCGCTACCACCACACCGCTACTACCAAACCGCCACTACCAAATAGCTACCACCAAACCGCCACCAACACCAACACCAAACCGCTGCCAGGTTTTAAAATGGGCAGCGGTTTGTTTCGGTAAGCCATGAAAGGGGCAAACCGCTACAACCTGTTGGTAAACCGCTATGGAAAATAGACACCCTTGAGAGAGGGTGAAAGGGATAAAATGTGTAGGCTCTTATTTATAAGATAAACCATTGGACCGCTATGGCAAATGGTCATGTTGCGTGATTTAAAACACCATATTCGGGGGGTCTTGGTTGATCAAAGAATATAAGATGAACCATTGTAGTTTAGTAAGAGAAAGTAAAGAGAGGGTGAAAGAAAAACAAATGTATTATTATGATAAGAATGAAAAACAATACTTAAACTTCCACTCACCCCTCATGGAGAGACATGGGGGTATTTAGAGCCTAAACATAAGCTATATATCCCATGTTTATAATAGTAGTCCTTGCATTTAGGAGTTGATCTATAGCTAGTCCAATTCATGTGTAAGACGCCAGCTTCACTAAAACGTGAGGCTAACAATCTCCCTCCAAGATGGTGTCACAAGTGAATTGGTTACAATGTTTCCTACAAACAAAAATAAAGTAAAATGAAAAGAATGAAGTCCAGCATTCCTTGAGATTGTCTTCAATGACCTTGATCTACTTGAATGCTCCAGCTTTAATTCTTCAGCTTGCAGATGAACACATTGTAAAGTACTGCTGAGGATGACTTAGAAGTTTTTTTTTCTTTCGATGATCTCGGCCTTGATTGGTTTTATGCTCATAACTTCTTGACATATCTTTAAAAACTTTCTTTATACACTTCTGGTCATTTTAAAGTTTTTGAATTAGCTGCATGTCTTGAAAAACTTCATTTTCCTGCACTTCTAGTCATGTCGAAGTTTTCTAGAATCTGCTTTTCATTTGTCATCCTTGAAATTCCCTTATCCGAATACTTCGGCTTTGATATAAATTATGCTCTAAACTTCTTGTGCAGTATCTAGTTGAGTTTTTACTCCCGCACAACTAGTAGGCTCTTTTTTCTTAAGCTCCCTCCCAAACAGACACCCTTGTGAGTGATTAAGAATCAATGCATAAATCTTCTTTTGGACCTCCTTTCTCATTTAGGATACACTGATGGAATGGATGATATCATAAACATCGTCTCACTTAAGAAGCATTCCAGTCTTGTTTGAATTCAGCCCAAAGTACACATTTTATCCCTTTTACCAAGTCAAAACCGTAACACCAAAGTAACAAGTTAAAGCACTAATCATCTCTGCGGACTAACCTTCGGCATATTTTATAAAGCCCGATCAAGTGAACTTGTTGTGCGTCCTTGATGTATACATTTCTCCCTCCAGGAAAGTGCATATATGAATTGCTACACCAAAGACAATTAAGTCTCGAGTGTATGCAATTTCTCCCTCTATTTAGTCGAAACGGTAACATCAAAACGGTAACATAAAAAATCAACTAAATATCGATGTACACATTTCTCCCTCCAGGATGATGAATAACTAAGGAATCATCCTACACATGTGTATATCTTATGCCAACTAGAACTACTTACTTAGCTTCATAACCCGTGATTGCATAAGCAATTCTTTGTGAGAAGATATCAAATCGTACTCTCTTTACAATTCTCTCTTGATCAACCCGAACTAAATCTCCTTATCTCTTCTGTAGGCTAATACTAATGACCACTAATGGAGACAATCCTGATAAAACGAACTTGAGAATGAAGCAAAATCCCAGACTTGTGACTTAATCTTGTACTATTCGTGTAACGAAGAACGGTGCAGAGGCAAAGCTCTAAGTACCATATACTCGCACCAAAGTATACAAAAAATACAACACCTCTTGAAAAACTCCTCAACTACGTGAGACACTGAGTACTACAATGTAACTCCTTAAAGTGATAGCTATAACCCGTGAGTACTTTTCATCATAAATCGTATATGCCCAAACAAGTCATCTTTGTCAAAGACGAAATAAGTACACTCCCCGGAAAATACTACTTCAATCCCAAATAAGTATCATCGTATAAAACTCTGTAGTCATTAAAATTCAATACTAGCCATTATGAATGAAGGTGAATTTTGATAAGGATCGTTTTTATTGTAATGTATTGTGTTTTTGTGTTGTTTTTCGTGATTTTTGATGTGTTGTGATCGTTAACGGATATCGGCTCAAAAATTATGCCTTAAACACTGCCCGTCCGAATAATAAAACCCGGCCACTTATACTTGCCCTGACAAAATGTTGTTTTATTACCCGGCCCAATCCATTAACACTATACTTAACAGCCCAATTAACAATAACCCGGTCCAATCAATATAAATCTCGGCCCAATCATTTAACAAATATTGTGCGTAGCCCATGTATACATTTGCTCTTCCCAAGGTTTGTAAACCACCCGGCTACCACTATACAATGTTTGAATTCATCTCAACACAAAACCAGGCCCAACATATCACCATAATTGGCCCAACATATCACCATAATTGGCCCAACCTTTTTGTTAACGGCAACTGGCCTCCTCCTAAAACCCAATACCTGGCCTAATTAGTGATTAGTATATAACAGTTATCAATCCCTAATATTTCTCACATCCCATACCCTAATCTCTAAAACAATCTCCACCATTTTCTTTCTCTCTCTTTCAATCAAATACACTTCGAATCTGTAGATCACCAAACAAAATCTCCTCATCCAATCTGTATACTCTACCAACGAAACCCCTCTTTCCTTTAACTACTCATCACACCACCAAGTTATCAAGAACGAAGCGGTGACATGTCTTCAAGATCCGTTCGTGAGGGTCTCGGGTAGGTGATTGAGTATGGTTGTAAGTCAATCGAAACAAAAGAAATGATTATAACATAGTGTTATTGGTCATTCTTTTAATTTCGTAAATCAAAGAGGTTTTATAACCTTCACAAAGATCGATGATGAGTTGTTCTTTTCGTGTTTTGATCTTAATAAGGTCTGGAATATAGTGGCTAAACACGAAAACAAGTCTGAGATCATGATTTGTTTTGATTCGAGTCAAGGTAATGTTTGAAGGAGATGGAGATGTATAAATGACGATGGGATTAAGATTTGATTATTGGGATAGATTTATTGTATTGATATGTGACGAAGGGTATTTTAGATTTGGTTGGATTTGTGTTGTTGAGGCTGTATTGTTGTAGTTTTTGTGGCTGTTGGATGTTGTTGACGTTATTCTTTGTAGTGGTTTAACAAAGAGTCTGTCTTGATTATCTTTTTCTTTCTTTGACCTAAGACTCGTCACGGTTGACTGACTCAGTTGAGTCGACCCGGGTCAACTCGGTAACTGCCGAGTTGACTCGGTTTGGGTTGTGCAAACTGTAACACCCCCAAAATGGGTCACAGCGGAATAAGGATCCGGGGCATGTTACTTCAAGATCAACAGCACAAGATATATATAAGAAAGACACAAAAGTCGTTTAAACTGATACATTGGATTTAAATAAAAGACATATTACAAAAGCTTATAGCTTTACTTGTTCTTTGTTTATTATTACAAAAGATAACATTGATATCCCAAAACATGATGCACACATATCCTTAACAGTGCAATCCAAAACACAATCCAATGCATCCTTGGCATCTCGTGCCTAATGACCTCCTGAAAACATTGCTTAAAACGTCAACAAAATTGTTGGTGAATTCATAGGTTTATGTATTTAAATTATGCAGGACCGCAAGACTTTCCCGTGATGTTACAACATATGCCAACATTCACAAAACCAGATTATTGTTGCACATAAAGCTCATGACACAGAAGCCTCAACCTATATTTGCTATTGTAGCAGTTTTATTTTGCCCGTAAGATGAAGTTGTAACCCGCACAATCCAATCCACATGGTCCAACGTTCGTATCCCAGTGATAGCTAAACACCCAAACGGGAGGGGTCAATCCCAATAGATCCTATTTATACATTCGCGCGTCACATAATTAATTAACAACTACATCTATGCAATTTAACATTCATGAATAAAGGCTCATGGAGGGTTATCGCAACTTAGGCAGAACACATAATCAATATATTACTTTCAACACTTGCGTCCATTTATAAAACAAGCATGTTTCCACCCCCAAATAATATCAAATCAGTAAAACTGAAAAGTGGGCTATGAACTCACCTGAGTACAGATAGCTTCAAATATAACAACAGAAAAACGATCACGCAACTCGTTGCGATGCAACCTATAATAAATTAAGGTCGTATAATAAACGAGTACTTAATTAATAACATTGAATTTAATCTTAAGTTGTTTTACAATCGTACTATATTTCGGGCTATCAAATTAAAGAGGTCATGACAATGAACGTAACGAGGAGTTTAGGACACTTTAAATCGTAAAATCCAACAACTCATCGATACGCCATCCGAAGAGGCCTCATTATGAAACTCCCTAGTAATATAGCACTTTGATAACCACTCAATATTCTATATAGCATAATCACCGACTAATCGTTTTAGTAAAATAGTAAATAAAGTGAAAATGTTTACAAATATACTTTTCGTAAAAATGACCTAATTTGGTCGTTTTAAGCCCGTTGCTCGCGTTTCTTACGTCCACGTCTTCGTAGTAAGACGAGTGATCAAAATATTACATTTTTAAGTTTTTGATATTCTGCGATGAATAGTGAAATTACTGTTCACAACAGCTCGTTTGTCGTTTTAGGGTTTTAATTAGCGTAAACTTGTAATCGTAATAACTTATTCGTTTTAATCCCGATTTTAGTGATTCCTTCGAGTACGTTTTTGTTATTAAAAGAGGTATTATAATTTATAAATTGGTTTCACATGCATGAGGAATAGTACTTTTACTGTTCATATTTATAAAATTACTTTTATAAACTTTAATTATCGAAAATGTCGTAGTTTATTCGTTATAGTTCCGTTTTTAACGATTCTTTCGAGTACGATCTCGTAATTAAAAGTTATATCATATATTAGATGTTTTAAAAATGAAAGTTGCTGTAATGAATAGTAACTTTTTATAAAAATAGTTTTATAAAAGTATTTATAGTCGTAAACTCGTTTTTAACGTATCTTTTTCGTTTAGATCGGTTTTCGAGTTTCATATCATTATGGAATCGTCATGAAGGCATATCATTTTTATAAAATAAATCATTACCTACTTGTCGAAGATTCGAATTTTTAACCAGCCCCTAAGTATTTCATGTATGGTTTTCTTTAATAAAAACCTGTATTTATGTATTATTAACATAGTATTTACTATAAAAACCATTAAAAACACATTGAACACTTGTGTACTATAATAATATCCAATATCATCCTAGTCCATGTAAATTTCATAGTAAAGTTTCAACCCTTTTACTTTTCATTATTTTCATATGTAAACTACATTAGATAACTTTAAAACCCTAATTAGTCCTTAAACATGTTTATACTTAAACTATAAGTTAACATACTTTTATTTTCACTTTTCCATGATATATAGGACCATATGACATAAGAATAAGTGACTAAAATCATAAACATATATAATAACTCCTTTTTTATATTAGAAAATCCTTAGTGTGATTATGGCTATATTAACATGTAACACAAAAAATCATAGAGAAATAAAAGTTATAAAGATATAAGTAAAACCTTAGTAATGATGTAAGAGATTGATAAACAAGTTTCTAAACCCGTTATAAGATTCGAAACCAAGCTTTCAAGCTTATAACCCTAGATTAGGTTTCCAAAACCCTAATCTTTCAATAACTTCTTAAAATCCTTTCAAAGCTTAGCCAACCCTTGAAACCTTCTTAGAATACCTTAAGTATGTTGTGTAAAGGGTTGTATAATCTTACAAAATCAAAGTATGGATTTGTTTATATGGCTTAAGTGTGCCGTGAGTTTTGGAGTGTAAAAGAGAGGAAGAAAATGAATTTTGCATGTAAGAGTTTTTAGTAAAGATTACTTATGCATGCATGGGTATTTATAGTCAAAATATCTTCCTAACTTAACCATGGTTACTTTCTAACCCTAGGTTAAGGTTAACATGCCAAGTTGATAAAGGTGTAAGAGTACCTTTATTAAATATCTAGATATTATGTATAAGATGAAAAGTCTTGGTCTCATCCTTATAAATTCGGCATATATACATGTATATGATGTAATTTTTGATTATTTTGAGTATTGGGTACAATCGTGGGTATTCGTTTAGGCGTAGTTAGGTTTTAGAACTTTCGGGTATGCCTAAACGTATTTTATTATGAAACGTAAGCATTTTACGTAGCCAATAAAAATAAGATGAACAAAGTCATTAATTATCCTCATAATAATCATATAACACTTGCTTGATGTAAACATTTAATCGTTTAATGCCCGTTTACATTGAATGATCATTTTCAGTTTACGCGATTTAACTTAACGTTTACGGTTTAAGAGCAAACGCGTAAAACCCTAAAAATAAATTATGAATTACATAATGTCATACAATGACCTAAAATACGAGGTGTTATACAAACCACTGTCTAAAGTTTGACAAACCGCTGTCACATTCAAGTGAGCAAACCGCTAGCTATGGAAATCACCAAACCGCTGCCAAGTTTTCAATTGGACAGAGTTTGGTTTAGGTAGACCAAGATAAGTTGGAAACCGCTGCAAAAATTAGCTGTTGAACCCAAACAACCACGAATAAGCTGAAGGCCCAAATAAGCTTATAAGAAAAAACTCAAAAAATAAGCTGAGAATGAAATGAAGGACCAGATCAGTTTTGTTAAGATTTTGAAACAAAGAGACCAAAAGAACTTAACAAAAAAAAGAATACCAAAACTGTTATCAAACAGAAATACGTAACAACAAAAAAAGGTAATTTGTGGCTTTTTTTCAAAATAAGCCCACGAATATAAGCCATCAATAAGCTTATAATAGGCTGAAATCATGAACTCAACAACACACAATACAAGACACAACCTGATGCTCATGATACCATGTTTTGCGTGATTCAAAACACCTTATTCGGGGGGTCTTGGTTGATCAAAGAATATAAGATGAACCATTGTAGTTTAGTGAGAGAAAGTAGAGAGAGGGTGAAAGAAAAACAAATATTATTTGGATAAGAATGAAAAATAATACTTGAACTTCCACACCCCCCATGGAGAGATATGGGGAGTATTTATAGCTTAAACATAAGCTATCTATCCCATGTTTACAATAGTAGTCCACGCGTTTAGCAGTTGATCTATACCTAGTCCAATTCAAGTGTAAGATGCCAGCTTCACTAAAAAGTGAGGCTAACAAATCATCACAATATCTATCAAGGGTTATCGTGTGCAGGTTATGTATCAAGTAATTTCACAAAAGTATGCTTGAATTTTTAATTTGAGCATAATTTAAGCATTTTAGAGTGAAAAATAGGACAAGTATCATTCTAATTCCCATCCCCCCACTTGAATTATACAACGTCCTCGTTGTATAGATAAAACATTAAATACGGGAATTAAAAAGAATTAGAATGAGAAACTCCCCTAATATTTTGCTTGGTAGATTCTCCATGTTGAGTTTGTGAGCAAGGATGTGTGTTGTAAATGCGTCTGGATACCAGCATGACTACAATCACACACAAGATTCCAGATGATTGATACTTTACCAACTTCGTCGATTTCTTTACTTTCAGCGAGGTCCTGTGCAAAATATAGGAAAAACATGCATTCCTATCTTGGTACCTACGGTTAATTTAAATTAAACTAAATACTAAATATGGTTCGGTCTGTTGAATATGCCGTATCATGTGCATGAATATGTCGTATTGACAGAACTGACGATAATGTTTTTGAAGTGCATAAAAGTAAAGGACTGATAACGTCCAGATAATCAATGAGCGGATACGCCGTATTGATGTCTGGGAAGACAGACTCGATAAAAATAAATAACAATTCGGGTTGTGTCCCGGGAAGCACTTTTGTTTTAGCTAGTCTTTAAGTTAGACTTTTTCCTTCCTTCATTCACGTTGTATCTTCTTTGAATTCCACCACTTCTTTATCTTCTGCATCAGTATGTTCATCGTGGTACTTATTTAACCTTTGTCTGTTGACTTTAAAGTTGATTCCGTTTCTATTGATGATCTCTATAGTTCCATACGGATACACAGTTTTTACCATATTTGGCCCGTACCACCTTGATTTAAGCTTACCTGGATGCATCTTAAATCTAGAGTTGAATAGCAATACCTTATCTCCTACTTTGAAGTTCTTATCCCCACAAAGCCTAAAGTTGTGCCATTTATTAGTTCTTTCCTTGTAGATCTGGGTGTTTTCTTAGGCTCCATCTCTCAATTCCATTAATTCTTAAGTTCGCATAAAACGGTTCTTTTGCTGCAGTCTTGTCATATACCATATACATTGTTTTAGTTCCAATATGCTTTATGTCGATCACCACATGGCCAAGTGAACAACCTTTTCATAAACCAATCTAAAGGTGTTGCACCGAGTAGGTGTTTTCAGCGTTCGAAGAGCCCATAACGCATCGACGATTTTATTGGACCAATTCTTTAGGTATATAACCAACAAACCATTCCAAAAACGTTAAAAACTCTGATGGTCACTTCAGTTTGCTTTAGTTGAAGGGTGTTATGTTGTTGAAAAACTTATATGTTAAACTAATACTTTTGCAAGGCATTTTCTAGTTTAATTTTAAAAATGGTACCCCTGTCACTAAATAAAGTGCATAAAGAACTCCAAATCTTGCAATAGCCTTCTCAAAACAAGTCACTATGCGTATCATCATTTGTAGAAGTGCTTGAGCTTCAACCCACTTGATACCATAATCACTGCTACCGAATTTTATTTTGTTTCCCTTCGAGTTAGGAAAGGTCACATAAAGTCTAGCCCCCATATGTCAAACACATCACATACCTGAATATTGTTATGAGGCATCTCACTTCTCAATGATGTGTTTCCAGATATCTGACATGCATCACATCTCATTACGTAATCTTTAGCATCGTTAAAGATGCTAGGTCAAAAGAATCTGGCTTCATAGACATTACCTTCCAGTAAGTATGATGCACTATGATGACCCCCATTTGGTCCAAGAGATGACATGTCATATTGGAGGCATAGCTTGAATGCGTATGGTTCGTCCTAAAAATAATTTTTTACTTAAGAGAAAAATCTTCTTCTTTTTTCAGGTGTCCAATTTGGAGGCACAATTTTTCCAACGATATAATTAACATAATCAACATACCATGGTTCGTCCTCATTTAACTTGGTTTTTAATATCATAAGATGTTCGTCGGGAAACTTGTCAGCAATTTCCTCTTTCGCTAATGTTCCTAATTTTAGTTCGCAAGTCTTGACAAATACTCCGCACTAAGTTCACTGCCCCTTTTTTATCCTTGATCTCAATGTTGAACCCTTGAAGAAGCAGAACCCACCTTATAAGCCTTGTTTGGCATCCTGTTTGCTAAACAAATACTTCAAAGCTGAATGATCAGTATATACTACGGTTTATGATAAGATAAGATATGGACAAAACTTATCAAATGAGAAAACAACTACAAGGAGTTCTTTTTCAGTGGTGGTCTAATGCTCTTGGGCATTATTTAGAGTTTTGCTGGCATAATAGATTGGTTTAAATTTCCCATCTATTTGTTGTCCTAACACAGCTCCAACAGCAAAGTCACTAGCGTCACACATTAATTCATAGGGCATGTTCCAATCGAGAGATATTATGATAGGCGCAGTGGTTAATTTTTCTTTCAAAATGTTAAACGCCTTTTTGCAATCATTGGAAAAAAACAAACTTCACGTCTTTCATTAAAAGATGGGTCATTGGTTTAGAAATCATGAAAAAGTCTTTTATGAACCTTCGATAATATCCAGCATGCCCTTCGATAAAAGTCTTTTATGGGCTAAAGAGGTTACACAAAGTTGGTATGTCTAGAAGGGTAGTTTTCTTTGATAACGAAGAGAGTTTAGGTGAGGATGCATCCAAACAGGGGAGGATTGATGCTGATGTAGAGATTTTTGATGTGGGTATTGTGACTGGTGATGAGGTGTTTGCAGAATAAGAAGTTGCTGCTAAAGATGTAAATTTAACTATTGATGAAGTTACTTTGGCTCAACCACTTGCAGCTTTGAAAAGTGTAAAAACCCAAGCAAAAGGGGATTTTAAAGAAGAGCCAAGTGAACCAGTTTAGTGCTGGCCAGTCTTCAACAAAGTGTATTAGTTGCTGCCTATCAACATCAACTTGCTTACAATTCCAACTCCAATGAAAGGAAATTGTTAATACTGAACTGTGGAATACCTACAATAACGAGATCTTCACAACAACCATCACAGGCAGAAGTTCAGGACAAAGGAAAAGGGAAAATGATAGAACCTGAACAGCAGTGAGAAAATAAGTAAGAAAGATCAACTCAGGAGCGATGAAGTAAGAAGGCAAAAAGAATTACAAGCTGAGTTTGATGAAGGAGGATGACTTGCAAGGGAGAAGGATGAAGCCAATGTGGGCATTGACTGAATAATTGTATCGATATTTCATGCCCCCCTTTTAAAGATTGAGGGCAGATTATGAATTGGCTCAAAGAAATACAAGCAGAAGGAGCAAGAATAGTTTGTTGTTGAAGAAAAGGCAAAAATATTTTCAACAACTTCTTGGAGCAAAGAAGACATCACTTTGTCTGCAAAAGTGCAGAATAACAAGAGACAAACACCGAACCCAAGCTCAACAAAGAAAAATCATGAGATCTTACTGAAGAATAAGTGAAGGAAAGAAGCTCAAATACTTGCAGTGCAAATCATTTGTATTCTAATTCAAAGATGTTTAGACAGAGCTTTTAAGAGGGTGAAACAATTGTTGCTTCAGACAGAACTGGTTTAAGGTAGTTCCAAAGAAGAACAATGGAAGGAGTTGGAATAAGAGAGTACTAATAAGCAGAAGGTAGATGAAGGATAAAAGACAAAACAGATCGTTCAAAGTCTAATGGAAGTCATTCAGATGAAGAAGAGGTACAATTATGTTGTACCTTTAGCTACTATGCCCTCCAACCATTGATGACTGGAATGAGTCAAAAAGAATGAATGAACATCTACTTTCAAATAAATAAGAGCGTAGATTGAAGTTCAAAGATGTACTTAGTCTGTAGTCGAAAAATTGCTTAAGAGTGTTGACAAGTAAGATTGGTAAAGTTTAACAAGATGGTAAAGGGCAAAATATTGATCATGCAAGACCAGTGATTATATGATTTTGTGCTATGTGGGAGATATGAAACAATGTTTGAACCACATGTAAAGTATGAAATCTGGAAGTTGTAACAAAGGTACAAAGTATTTTGAGTTGGAATCTATGTTGACTCATGTGGAGTGCATTGCATTGAGTTGCAATCTGAATGATATACATGCTTTTAGAAAAGAGATATCCCCTCACACTCACCTCCATTACAGAAATGTGAACTAGAAGCTTCATGTTGATTAATTTAGTAAAATGGCATATCAGCTTCTAAACATAACACAAAACAGCTTAAGAATCCAATGAAGTGTTTGGAATCATACTCCTGGTGATTATGGAGCTTTAAGGAGAAGACTTGATGGATTTTGGAGATAAATATAAATTTTAGGGGAGGATTATTGGGATTAAAAGCCCTATTAATGCTGCTAGTATTACTGTTGCTCATATCAGAGTTAATGCTGCTCAGTTGTGTTAGTGCTGCTCAAGAACTTCAGAGAAAAATGCTAACTGTTTACTCCTGGTAGTACACAGTTAGTACTGCAAGTGTATAGTTACAACTGCATAGCATATAGGTGCGTCATCAGAGTACTAATAAGAAAAAACATCAAAGTAGTTACTACTGCTAATACAAAAGTTACTACTTTTAGTATAAAGTTAATGCTGTTGAAGAAGTTAGTAACTATCTATTAGGTAGAACTGCTTATGTCTTTATATTAGTTAATTGTGTAAAAATGAGGAATGTAATCACTTAATTGTTTAAAAATTTGATATTCTTAGAAAGTATTGTAAGACGTTTAGGACTTCTTGGTGTATAAAAGGAGGTTCTAGGGCATAGAGTTTGAGATGAGTCATTCATAAAACTATCATAGCTTCAAGGTCTTTGTAACCCTAATACTTTGAAGAGTATTCATATTATTAATAATATTGGAGCTTTTGTTTGTTGAATTAATGTCATATAAATTACTGTTGTCATGGTTAGTCTTCTACTAATAAAGTTTAGATTCCGCATAATCTTTAATACATTCAAATAAAGTTTCTACTATAGTTGTGTTAGATTTATCTAATATAAATAATCTTTATACAAGCTTAAGGAATTCAATCTATTGAAGTGGGATCAACAAGTATGTCGCCTGCACCTTGCTGGACGATGCACTGACTTAGTGGAATGCTTATGTGCAAGTAGTTGGATTTGATGCTGCTTAAGAAACAATATGTTATGAAATAAAGTAGATGATGACTGATGAATACTGTCCAAGAAATGAAGTGAAGAAGATAGAGACTGAACTTTAGAATTTGTTAGGTAAGGGAACTGAAATTGTTGGTTACACCAAACATTTTCAGGAACTAACATTGCTTTATCCCACCATGGTTACTCCCGAGTACAAAAAGATTAAGAGATATATATGGGGTCTCACGGATGATATTTAGAGGAATGTTACCTCTTCCAAGCCAACAAAGATTCAAGAAGCCATCCGTATGGCTCATGACCTAATCGATCAGGTCGTGCGATTTAAGGTTGCGAAGGGTGTAGATAATAAGAGAAAGTGGGACGCCAACCAAAGAAACAACTTTGGAAAACAGAACAAGAGGCAAGAAGTAGTCAGGGCTTTTACTGCTAGAATGGGTGAAAGAAGAAGGTATGTTGGAACTGCCCCTCTCTGCAACCGATATACACTTTATCAAATTGGACCTTGTATGGTTAGATACAGATCCTACAACAAGATTGGCCATATAACTAGAGACTGCAGAGCCCTTACCCATACTGTTCTCGAAACAACCTAGAGAGCCCCAAATACATGTTTTGAATGTGGTATGAAAGAGCATTATAAGAGTGAATGTCCAAATTTGAAGAACCAGGGCAGAGGAAATCAGAACGACAGTGAAAGAGGTCGGGGAAGAGTATTTGTGATTGGCGGAGGAGAAGCTAGCCAGGACCCTAACATAGTTATGGGTACGTTTCTCCTCAATAACCATTATGCTTCTATTTTATTCGATATGGGTGCCGATAGGAGTTTTGTGTCAACTGCATTTAGTCTGCTTATAAATATCGCATCCAATGCTTTAGACGTTAAGTATACCATTAACTTGGGGCTGATGGGAAGTTAGTAGGAACTGACACTATAATTCGAGGTTGCACCTTGAATTTTCGAAACCGCCCATTCAACATAGACCTAATGCCTATAGAACTCGGAAGCTTTGACGTCATCATATGGATGGATTCGTTGTCAAAGTACCATGCAGTAATTGTTTGTGATGAGAAACTAGTCCGTCTCCCTTACAGTAACGAAACTTTAACAAACCAAGGAGATAGAAGTGAATCTAGGTTTAACATTATATCTTGCATCAAACACAGAAGTACATGCAGAAAGGTTGTCATGTGTTCCTGGCACACATTAATGAGAAGAAATCTGAAGAAAAGTCGAAGGAGAAGCGACTTGAGGACGTGCATGTTTCTCGGGACTTTCCAGAAGTCTTTCCCGAGACTCCCACCAACTAGACAAGTCAAATTCCAAATCGACTTGGTGCCTGAAGCGGCACTAGTAGCACGAGTACCGTATAGACTAGCCCCTTCAGAAATGCAATAGTTGTCTAGTCAACTGCAAGAACTCGAGGATAAAGGGTTTATCAGACCGAGTTCCTCACCATGAAGAGCTTTGGTATGTTTTTTAAGAAGAAGAATGGATCCTTCAGAATGTGCATTGACTAGCGTGAATTGAACAAGTTAACTATTGATTCGTCTCAAATAGTATAATATATATATATAATAAATGCAACTTAAGAAAATTGCTCTTGTGAAAGAGTAACAAGCTAATTACTAATAAAATATATTTCCGGAAAGTATTGATTAGAAAATTACCCTTAGGAAAGGATAAAGATCAAATCATTCCCGAGTCGTTTTCCCAACGAAGTGTGAAGATTGAAAATCTTGTTTCGGTTTGTGATCGCATGCTTGAATATTCAATATTTTGGATTATAGATTCTAAATCTAAAAACGCAAAAGGAAAGCACATAAAGGCACGCTAATCTAGAAATTAAGGAAACTTAAAAATCTAACGACATTTTAAACAATTAAAAACTTATTAATAATTAAAATAAACTAACTAATTAACTAAAATTGACAAATTAAGACTCTAAAAACTCAAAATGCAAATTTCTAAACTTAAAATGTATTAAACTAATTTTTAATAACAGAAAAATAATTTTTTTTAAACTAATTAAAACTATTTTTAAACTAAATAATACTAAAAATTAGATTAAAAATACTAAACTTAATTCTAAAATTTTGAGAAAATTACTAAAAATACTAGACACTGTTCTAAGGGTTTGCAAAGAAAAACGAGCGAAAAAGCTTTTACCAATAATCTGCTAAAAATCAAATAAGCTGAATAAGCTAAAACTAAACTAAGTATATTAATTAAATGATGCAATGGTTTAATAAAAAAGACCCAAGGGCATGATGGTTAAGGCGTGTGTGTTGTATGAGGGAGGTCACAGGTTCGAGTCCTGTGACAGTCCCTTTTTGCAAAACATTTTTTTTATTTTCTTTTTAAAACAGCTAAAGAATAAGCAACAATAAGAAACTTTAATAAAGGGACTTTTTGCCAGATCTTATTTTTAAGCTAGAAAAGACAGTTCAAAGATGACAGTTTAGCTTTTTTAAGACTTTGACATGTTAAAACTGCTTGAGCTTTTTGGACTCAATAAGCTTTTAGAAAACTAAAAAGCTAAAAACAGACCTAATTCTAGACTCAATAAGCACTTAAGACTACAAATAAGCAAAGGAAATAAGCTAAAAAAACTACTAAATGCCATTAAGATAGCAGACACAAAAAGACTTTTAAAAGACTTATGACAAACTTTTAAAGCTAAATTTCAGACTAATAAGCACTAGGAATAGGCTAGAAAGCTAAAAACAGATAAAGTACTAAACTCCAATAACACAAATAAGCTAGAATTAAGCAAATAAGATAAAGAAACAAACTAGAAAATATCAAATGAAACTGACAGTTAACAACAATTTTTTTGGCTTTTTGAGAATGAAAAGACTCTTTTGTAGCTTAAATTTAAGACTCTAAAATGATTTTTGACACACTGAAAACTTAAGACAGATTGAAAAATAACCACAATAAGCTAAATGAAATCAAAATTTAACCAAAGAAAAGTCAGACTCTAACCACATTTGGTCTGCAATGTGAGACTCTTAAGAACAAATCATGAGTTTGACTGGTTTTGGTCCAAATATTTAACAAGCTTTTCAAAGGACTTAAGACTCAAAAACAGATGTTCAATGATGCATTAGAAACTAATTTCAGATACAAAAAGCCCACCTCTCATGGAATTTTAAGGACAACATCAAATAAGCAGTTTGAAACTTGAATTGATTAGGCAGACTTAAGAATTTGCTAAATTATCTTCAAAACTAAACAAAACCTAATCCTAGCTTATAAAAACTAGCATTTAGACCTTATTTTAGCTTATCAAATCCATTTTAATAACTAAATCAGCCTACACTTGCTTTTATCTTTATAATGCAGCTTATCCCAAACACCCCTTTAAATCTAGAAAACCCATTTTAAGCAAAAACAGACCAATCTAAGCTCTAATTTGCTAAAACAGATTAAGAACTATGACAATTAAAGACAATTTAGCAGAAATTAAGGAAAAATAAGCACTCAATAATAAGCTACACTAATAAGCTATTTAGACTAAAAACCTAGCAGTTTTAATCAAAACACAAATTAAACTAACTCTAATTATGCAACCATAATATTTAAGACATAATGAGCTAACATAAGATAGAATAAGCACATTTAAGCACTAATAAGCACATATTAAGCAATTTTATAAACTATTACAGAAGTTAAGCTAAAATAGAAATGATAACATACCTAGTCCTTTGCTCTAAACAAGGACTTATTAATGCTCTTAAGAGCTTATCTACAAGCTCCAACTTGTTGAAAACAAGTTGGTAAAGTCCCATAAGCCCATCCAAATCTGGCTTATCATCCACTTTTGGGCTTATTATGAATTTTGAGGTAATTTAAGTGATTAGCTAATTAGTTAAACCTTAAGAAGAACTTAACTGATTTAGGAAAAGCTTATGAGGTAACAAAGAGCTTAATGAGCTTATTAGGTTAAGTCTAAACATATTTTTGACATATTTGAATATAAGTGAAAACAGAATTTAAAACATAATTTAAAGGAAAACTGAACTTCTATTGATATTGAAAGGATTACAAGCTTTAAAAAGTAAATTACAATAATAAAGACAATAAGCTGAAATAAGCTAAAATTACACTAAAAAGCTAGATATTCCTAACTGTGTGAATACATTGCTATTTATAGTGAGGAGAGGAGCCTTCTAGAGCTTGGAGGAGCGTCTATAACTTCTAATCACAGCCTTTAGATCAAATCTAATCATCCAATCCGTCTTCTTTTCCCTTGGATTCTCTTACACATATTTGCTCCAATCACAGCCCTCAGGATTGCCAACGTGGCTTAAGTTGTGTCAGACGTGTCAGGCTTTGGCCTTCTAGAAGCTCATAATCGTGGGAGGATGAGAGATTGATTTACTCGTTTATTACTTGTACCAGTGTAATTTTGAAGAAGATGAATAGTAAATTTTGACCCGTGTTACACAATTTGACTTGGGTCATTATTTTGGAGTTGGGCTTTTAACTTGGGCTTTGACTAGGATTTAGATTTTGGACTTAGGGATTTATAGATTAGGCTTATAATTAAAAAGGGCTAGGATTAATATCATTTAATGGGCTGACTTGGCTCATTAAACGGGTTACAGGATGACCTATTAAAAATGAATATACCTTTGGCTTTGTTTTCTCGTGCTCTTCCAATCTCGTGCTCGGTTTTGTCCTTTTTGGCTTCATTTTTCGTCCTTTTATGAATATCTGTTACATGCACAATACAATTAACAAAACACACATATACAATGTATTTTTCGTGTATTTTTGATCATTTAAGCTCGTTTTAATAAGGAAAATTGATATGTGATTAAACACATATCAAAAATCTCCCATACTAAGCTATTGTCGTGTCCTCACGCAATGTCATATACACACATAGAAAACTAAAAATTTCAACCCCCCTAGACTAATTACCTCGAAAAGTAGCTAAGTGTTCATCTAATGGTATTAAGAAATCACTAGTTTAAAATGCCCCGTTTTACCATTTTTATATATATGCATACATTTATTATCATTATTATTATTATTATTATTATTATTATTAATTGTTAAAAGAAAACTACAACATGTTTGACTTTCATTATTTAATCATAACTTTTAGGATCACGGAACAAGAAACACTTTTAAATAGTGTCCAAAAGGATAAATTCATCGTCCTCGATTTTTCCCCTGCCCCAAACCAAGCTTAAAAACGAAATCATTGTTAAATACAAGCTAAGATGCTAACACTACTCATAAATGCTGTAATTTGTGTAAGCCTAGACTAACTTTTCACTCCCGATGGATCAATATTTATAAATGTGTATGTGCTCCATTTGAATGACGTCTATCCAATAGTCATTTTTTAAGAAAGTTGTCATTTTCAAAATTTTGATAACAGCATAACGTTCCCTCCTAGATTGTGATTTTGAAGGGCTAGCTCATTACATGTAGCGGCTTTTCTTCTCGGCACATCCCACGAGACCGGCTTAGCTGATCCAGGCTTTTGATACCCACAGAGAATAGTGTATCGAACTCACAAACCTGTCGGTATCAAATACTCTTAGGTTACCGTTAAACTAACACTTCATTTAGAAAGACCACAAATTAAAATGAAATAGTCTTAGTTCAAAAGCATATTTAAATTTTAGAAAAAGAGATTTTCCCTATATTTATTCAATCACATACATTACACTTAACATTAATATTATTATACTTATAACCTCCACCCTTTAAACGAACTGTCACATCGGGCGCGAACCGACCATGATCCAGTTGTCTTATTTCGGCTCGTCTTTGCTTATATGAAGGACTTGTGCTTCAGTATGCGAGGCGACGTGATCCTAGTAATCTGACAAGGTATTATTATTATACATATTTATCATTTTATTACACTTTACATTACCACGATATATAGCAATAAATTTCTTTTTGAAAATTTAAGTATAAAATTTGACTAAGACTTAAAAAGTCTAAAATGTTTGATTTTCTTTAAAAAGGACTTTTAAGGGCGATAAAACCACTAACTTGTCGAATTTCCAAAAAGCACGTAATATTAGTCCGGTTAGAAGCTTCGGGGATGAAAAGCCACAAATTACACTTATGAGCTCTTAAGATTTCCAACTAATCCTTGCTTAGCATCTAACTTATATTTAACTCTATCATTTCTCGTTCTTCGCAAATTTAAAATCTTTAATAAAAAGATCCGCGAATGCTTAGTCTAATAAAATCAAGCTTTTCATATTTAAAGTCTATTAAGGAAACTTGTAAACTCTTGGCTTTTTCAAGCTAGAATTCGCGTTTTAAAGCTTCTTGTATAAAAGACTAGCAAAAGCTTTCATTTATATAGGTTAAGGGGCAAGCTAGAGCGCAACTTGCTCGATCAAGTCAAAATTTATTCTTGTTATCACCATCGGAAAGTCAAATATTCATGTCAAAACACTTATTTTATTCTTGAAAATTTTTAATTTTGGCATAAAATCACATATTTTTGGTGGCAAAATGGGGTTACGTGAAGACAAGGCAAATTCAAGTAAGATCAAATCGATAGATACCCCCATACTAGAACTAAACATTGTCCTCAATGTTGTAAGGGACTCTACGTAAATCTAAAGTCGTTTATTAATTATGCTAATAGATAAACGTTAGTCAATAAGATCTAGGATATCGGATTCCCATATAAAAGCATGCTAATGAATGAAGCTCGAGTGAACAATGGACAAAACCACGAGCACGAGAGTCTTCATAATCCAGGCAATCCTGGACATAAAACACAAGCCACGAAACACAAGAAAGGAAAAAGCGAGCCTCCTCACGTCACACTTATTAGAAAAAAGAAAAAGAAGATAGAAACACGAGTTGCCTCCAGAGAAGTACTTGTTTTTATGCGAGTCTCTAGCTTGACTCTCCCCAAATTCCTTTGTGATATTAGGGACGAAACATGTGGAAGTGACAATCTCCATCGGACTTTCATTCAAGATGTTTAGATAAACATTAAAGCACATGAAAGTTCCACTCCGATGAGATACCACCGGCTCTAAGGAATAGAACCTATAAGAGGAGATGTCGGGGTCAAAAATGAGGTCCTCACTCCCGGAGGAAAGAAGATGAAGAGAATTCACAAGATATGTAAGGAAAGGAAGAAAGATTTTGATAACAAATATGAGGGAAAAATAATGGAGATCCTCAAAGGGTAAGCTCACATATGTCGGAGAAATAATTTTCTCATGAATCCCGAGGTCAAAAACTTTGACCATACTCTTCAAATCATTATTATTAGGTTCATCCTGTCACACCCCCCAAACGGGGCCTGGACGGAATACGTGTCCGAGGGCATGACGTCATAACAATCCGATCATAAAGCAATAAAGAACGACCACTAATCATGGACGTTTGAAAAAGTTTACTCGTCGCATAAAATAAGATAAATTTGAGTTTTACATCCCATAATAATTAAGTTAGAAGTAGCGGAAGCATAACAAAGTTTTGATAATGACAACGAGTAAATAGTAGATA